>JAJMKX010000309.1:0-55149 GCA_030569435.1 Metschnikowia koreensis | reverse complement strand
TTTTTTTTTTTCTTTCTTTTCAAATTTTTCGAACTGAAGGTATCTAAATCTTTTCACACCAATAAAAGGATTATTAGAATGGCGGTCATTTCTGAATTTGATGTGGAGTGTGACCTCTCACTGGTGGATAAAGTCTGGCTTTTATTTTGGGGCTTGGAAAAAGCCGAGGAAATCCCGGAAAATGAAAAAATCCTTTTGAAAGGGAAACTGACCCAGGAAGCCAAAACGACTAGTAATGAAAATTCTGAACTAGAGCTTAATCTCACATATAACAATATGTCACAATGGTCTTATATAGCGCAAAAATGGCTACTATTAATTCAAAAAGCTGCTGCCCACAGAAACTTGGAGAATGATTTTGAAAAATATCAATTTCTTGTTTCTCAACTCGGATTTCTTACACGTATGCGGTGGGAAAATGCCAAAAATAATGGTGTGGGTGCTGATCTCAAAAGTTTTCTCTGGTGGTTTCAGTTAAAATTTACCGGCAAATTGGGGATCCATGAAGTTCGTGCACTGTTGTTAAATTGTAAGCAGAGTTCCACAATTGATCGATATATCAAAGAATTTGAAAACGTTTTATCACTAAATGTTGATTGTATGCGCTTGGAGGAAGTGCAACAGATTTTCTGCCTAAATCTCCAGAATCACTCTTTGGGTGACTGGCTTCAAGCAAGAATAAGTACCACGATGACATTTACGCAAATGGTGAGTATTCTTAAACGTCGATTGGACGAATTTCCATATAATTCACACGGGTTCATGCTATCCGACAAGAAAAAGAAAGCAAAATAGTGAAGAGAAAAAGTTTATAATACGAGCTAGGTTTCAGTTTCGGTGGAGTGTGAAATTATTGATTTAAAATAGAACTAGTGGCTTTGTACAATGTTTATTTTCCAGCCGGAACTTCTATTTTTTGAAAAATGTACATAATTTCTGTATTTGAAAGGCTAGTAAATGATATTCCATAAGTTATGAAAAAAGCAACAAGAAGGAAGTAAAATTAGTCCCGCAAAATCTATCCCTTTGAAAATCACGTTCTTCGAAATGGTTTCTGAAATTAATGTAAGAAAAAGGGCTTTAATTTCCGGATTCACTTGAGAAAAGAATACAATAAGTTACGCTTTTATTATTATTTTTTAAATTAGAACGGGGAGTAAAGGCCCGTCATTCTATTCTCATGAGAAGAAAATACTTCTTGCACTTTGCATGTAGATGAGAAAAAAATCAGATCAGATTCTTTGTAATATTCAAATTCTTAGTGATAAAAGAATAAAAAACAAACAAACAAGAATTCTGCAGAGTCTACCTGGCCATTGCAACCAGGATGTTGAAATGAAGACCATACATCACGTGCCTCATTTTCACCTAAAAACAGCCTTTTATCCTGCACACAGACATCCTCGAGAGTGGGCCAGGTGGGTGCCCAGGTGCCCGGAGACGTGTTGGTTGTGGAAGAAACACACCGAATACTGGATTTTGAGGCCTCACTCAGAATACACCTCGCGAGTGGAAAACCTGGATTCAGATAGCACAACACTTCTTTTTTTATTATTATTATTTTTTTTTCCCAGCACATCCTGCGAAGAAGAAACAACAGTGCTAATTTTTTCTTCTTTTCGGAACTAGAATCCACATAATTCAACCAAAACTTCTTGCTACTGAACTCGCTCACTTATACAAATAGCGTATCGCTGGCACCACTGATTCTAAATCTAGAACAACCAAAAAAAAAAAAAAAAACTAGTAAAGAACAAATTATCAAACATAATAACAACAAACTCCGTTGATTTTCTCAAGACTGAAACCATGGAAGATTATAACACGTCGTCTGCCGCGTTGCGGAAGCGCAAGATTGTGAAGAAAACCATCAACTTCTCCTTTATGGTTGTTGGAGAAAGTGGCCTGGGCCGGTCGACTTTCATCAATTCGTTATGTGGCGGCAACCAGATTGTGCCATTACTGCTGACGGCGCTGCAGGACGCGTTTGGGAAAAAACTAACCTTGCGCCATGAAAACGTCGAGTTGGAGGATAACGATGGCCACAAGATTCTGTTGAATATTATTGACACGCCCAACTTTGCCAATGCGCTTAATTGTGACGACGATTTCAAAGTGGTGGTGGATTTTCTCCGCCATCAATATGACGAGGTGTTGTTGGAAGAAAGCCGGGTCAAGCGGAATCCGCGGTTCAAAGATGGCAGAATCCATGTGTTGATGTATATGATCAATGCCACGGGCCATGGTCTTTCGGAAATCGACGTCAAGTTCTTGCAGCACGTGAGCGGCCTTGTCAATGTTCTCCCAGTAATCAGTAAAGCAGATGCATTGACGCCTGCCGAGCTAAGACTCAACAAAAAACTTATTTTGGAGGACTTGAACAAGTTTAACATCAACTACTACAGATTTAACGAGTATGAGTATGAAGAAGACTATATCGACGACGAGATCATTGAGTACAACAAATACTTGAACCTGTTGCTTCCCTTTGCCATTATTGGCGCCAACACTTTCAACGAACTGCCTGAGGATGACGATATGGTGAAATTGCGTGTGCTTAACCCGGACTACGCATTACCTATTAATGTTGAATTGCCCGAATTCAACGACTTTACTATTTTGAAAAACGTGCTTCTAATCACCCACCTTAACGAGTTTAAGGAAATCACTCACGACGTGATCTACGAAAACTACAGAACAGAGGCGTTATCGGGAAAACAATTCCATTATAGTGCTAATGACGCTGATCTGAGCGACAGAAATGCCACCTCGACTTCCGAGCACGTGTCACAGCCCGATTATTTGGCTAAAGAGGAGCAAATCAAGTTGGAGGAGGAGCGGTTGAAGAAATTTGAGGAACGTGTGAACCAAGATTTGATCAATAAACGGAGAGAGCTTTTGGAGCGGGAAAACGAGTTGAAGGAAATCGAAAAACGGTTGTTGGCCGAGGGCTTGAAGCTCAATGAACATGGTGACGTGGTGAAAGTCGACGAGTGATTGTGTATTTCGTGATATATAAAACTAAAATAAAGTAAAATGAAATAAAAAGAATATGTGTACTGTGAACAGTCAAAGTTATCAAGAAAATAATCTCTTAGAGGTCATTTTTTTGGCGTTATCTCTTGATGAAAATGGGTTGATTTGGTTTGATCTGATCATTTTTACTGAGACCAATCGTTCAATAACTCCAGCTCGTATATTTATAGGCAATTCAGATAATTTTTTTCACGTTTTCGCTTTATTTTTTTCGGGAAAGGTGCAGAATTAGCTAACACTTAAGGATTAGGCTTACTCTCTACTGTCAGCTTTTAGTCAAGACCATTTAATTGAAAAAAAGTGTGGGATTAGCTACGGGTTTATAAGCCTTTACATCTATAAATTGAATCATAAAATAAGCCTTTTTGGCTCTCTCATACCCAATATATTTTCAATCACTCCACATTGTTATTTAATTCATGCTATACAAGAAAAACGGCACTGCCGTACTTTAAGTCCTAAACACCATTTATACCAATACCAAAATTTAAGCCACCTGGTACTTCTCTACAATGGCATCGAAACGCTCGTTTTTCTCCTTGAAATCGCTCAAAAACTGGTGGTCGGCATCTGCAGCGGCCAATTCACGCAACAACGCCACAACATCGGCACCATCGTTGGTCAAATAATCGTAAGTGATACGGTTGGCAAGAAGATCAGCGATTCCTGGGCCAGAATAGTTTAACTGCGCCACTTGGTCCAACAATTCCTGGGCCTCGGGGAAATGCTTCAACTGTAAAGTCATGGCAAACAAAACAGATAAAACACGGAAACGGCCCGCGGCATCTTCACCATCGTCGAAACCGCTGGACAACAACTCGTCGTAGAAATAGTACGCGTTGCTAATATTATCGGATTCACCCTTCACAGAATTGATCCAACTCTCCAACACTTGGAAGACAATATCGTCACGTGCGGCAGCGGGCAATTTCTGGAACTTTTGGTAAACTTTCACTGCCTCGGCAAAATTCTCCTTGAACAAGTATAATTGCACCAAGAGCAAGTATGGTTCTAACTCGAGCACGTGCTCCAGGGCACGTGACGTGAAGTTGGTCAAAAGCACAATTGCCAGTTCAACGTCTTTGTGGAACTTCACCAAGTAAAGCGCCGTCAACACGGCCTGCAGCTCAAATTCGGCCTCGGCCACGTCATCGAAATACGTTGATTCCTGCGTGCCAAACGTGTTCAAATCGTTCCAAGCCTGTAATACATCAAACACCGGCTGCTGGTCTGGGAAATCGACTTTGGCATCTTCAATTATCGACGACGCGTCACGTGCAAGCGCCACGGTGGAACGGACCTGGAACTCAATGGCCTTGAGTTGAGTTTCTGGCGAAAAAGTCGCCAAATCATGGGCCACGACTTTTGTGTGTTGGCCCGTATAAAACTGCGTGCGGATGGTGAAAAGATCGCTTGAGTCGGAGTAGTCAGACATGTTCTGAGACTTTTTTCAGGGGCTTGGAAAGTGGTTGTAGGGGTTTATAAATGATAAAGGAGAAAATTGAAAGAAAAAGTGGGGTTCGTAGCACTTTACTCTTTCTTTTTTTGTTTTTTGAAATGTCTATGGTTGAGACTTTACTTGATACGTGTGCCATGTTCTGTTAACTTAGTGCTGGGGCCCGCGATCGTGAATTGTTTGGTGCACGGGTGTTTTGGTGGGACCCCCTCCGATTGTAGTCGAGTGATTCCACTATAAGAATTTTCGAATTACTGTATGATTCAGATTTTTTTGATAAGTAGTGAGTATTTGACTAATAAATCATTTCTGTAAATTCCGAAACTTTTCGTGTCTTAAAATTAAGCCCATCTATGGCATTGGAAGTAAAGAGATTCAATAATACATACGCGCCGAAAAGGCGAGTCACGTGAATTTGAGGAGTTAATGTGGGATGGCGTAAATCATTAAATGAAATGATTAACAATTGAGTTACTAACTCCTAAATAGTATTATATGGAAGAATTACCCACATTGTTTCTATTGGAATTCTCTAAAACCTTTGCATGCTTAAATCCGGCCACAAGAATAACCTTAGGAAAATTCACTGTTACGGGTGTTGGTTTCGGGGCGGGCTCTCACGTGACAAAGGCGCGGCGTGAACCTGGCGGAGTGAGTGACAGCTGCTGCAGCCGTCAACGTGGTCCAGAAAATAAATTAACTCATTTTCTCAAAAATCGGTGGGGATTTTTCTGTTTTCTCATACGTGTTTGATCTTAAATCAACAAATAAAATTTGAAATAAAAGTTTCTTAATGTTTTTCAATGACAGTTCTATTTAACCACGCAAATTCGGTTTAAGATTTTTCTGTTCCCCCTTCATTTGAGGTAAGCTTAGGGGTAAGTTCAACATACAATTCTTGAGGCGTTCCAAAAACATGACTTAAGTGATTCCTGGAGGCGGGGTTTCAAACTCAAATGAGGGATATTTCAAGACTGCTGCTCGCGTATAATCCCCAAATGTCTTTTGTTCCGCCAGGTACATTGCAAGCCGCAAATAAATGGGCGTGTTTGTGTTCTTTTGTTGAGTATCTAAGAACGATTGGATATCGCTATTTTCATGCAAGATTTTCGAAACGTTGACTGTACCGCTCGATTCGCCGCGATATCGTTCCACATCGTTAATTATTAACGATATGCGTGCAGATACAGTCTGCGTATCGTTATACAAGGAGCTATTCCAATAAAGAAGCCCCAGAGAAAATCCCGTGATTTCAGGAGTCTCAAGCTGGCCCAGGGGCTCGCCTCTTAATAAAGAAAGATTTGTTTCTGCAATCGACGCGTAACCCCAACGGGCAACCCCCGAGAGGAAAAAACCTAGGAGAATACCCTGGAACGCATATGCCGTGCGTCCTTTAGTGGCACATCCGGGAATAAATAAAAGTCCAAAAATATAGTGATGGATGCGAAGCGTGAGTCCGGGAAGACTGGCTAAGATGAAAAAAGAAGCAAAAATGGCAGCATATACCAGCAACAATTTCCAGAACCGGCCCAGAAGCCAGACGTAATATGCTTGTGCCACTATACAAATCACAAGAATCACTGAAATTACACTGATGGTGACAAGTGCACCAGGTTGTTCCTGTAAATCATGCCACGTGAGCCGGTCTACGGGCAAACGGTCGAACGTGAGGTTATTCAAAATGCTGAGCCAGAAAAGCGGGTACCAGAGAAAAACTCGTGAAAGAGGCGATTCCGATATAATTGATGTCGATTCCTCATTTACAAAGAGGGTTTCTGCCAGTGAAGACCTCGAGTCATGTTTGCTCGAACTCTTGCCAAATGTTCTTTTCACACTGATCTCCCAAAGTGCATATAATACAAAGCACGTGGGAAGAAACCGTTCAAGGCCAATTGAAATAAGCCGATATAATGATTCGGCATCTTCCGGGCTCTGTACTGGCGGGTCGGTGGCCGAAACAATGGTCCAAAAACCGACTATCGCCATTGTCCAGTAAAATAAAGGTCCAGATCCAAAATATACTACAGGCAACCCTAAAACAATATTAATAACAAGCACAAGAAGCCGTGGATCATAACAATGTGGGACTTGTGCTGAAAACTGTTGGAAAACATATGAGTATGGAAAAAAAGACGCAAATCCAATTGAGTCTGAGACACCATAGTGGCCCGGTACACTTTCAAAACCTTGTTGCGGGCCACTCGAATAAGAAAGCCTTGCACACCCGCCTAAAAACGGAGATACAAGTCCGGCGTGTACTGCTGCACCACAAGGGTACGAGTCAGCTCTATACGGACCTGATAACGTGTCTTTCGAAGATTTTTGTTTGCTTCCGCCGCCGATAAAGTATCCTCTATATTTAACGATATTATCGCCGACTGCACGCAGAGAATATAGCCAACTCCCTCGGTCACATAAGGCGGGACAACGAATAATGACATCTTTTTCAGGCACGCAATGTTTGGCATCAAGACCACACGCAGCATTTTTGCCCTTCCAGAACTGTTCTGCGCCGCTACATGTGAGTGAAACCACCTGCGTGCCTTGAGCATTTGTTGGAATATCTGTGAGATAAGGAAGCAAGGTATTGGCCCATAATAGAAGCCATAATGAGAGGTACGCCGCGAAAATTAAACACAGTTTTTTGAAAGAGAGCCGTGTTTTCAATTTACTCGGTAATTGTTCAAAAAAGCGCAAGGACTGAATGGGCCGTGGAGGTAAATCTTTCACTAAATCTGGGCCCATCCATACTTTGCGTAATCCGAACCGGATTTTTGCGCGCCACGACAAATTTTTCAGTGATCCGGCCCATTCCGGGATCGTTTCATGACTTGTGAAATCTTCATATAATGGATCCTGTTTGTTTTCATGAATCTTCTCAAACTCCTCTAGTTTTCCGCTCAATGTGGGAGAACGTTGCCGACTTGTAGAGCCAGAGAGCTTGCGCAACTCGATATCTTGTTCTTGCATGAACCTGCCGTTGCTCAATCTTGTTTCCCCTGCTTCAAAGTTTTATTTGAAAAGATTGTATAAATGGAGAGTGCACCTTATGATTGCTCCTAAATTTGTGATTATAAGAAACTGGTCTGTTTGTAAGTATATCTCTTCCAATATTCGGTCGATACTCGTAAAAGGCCATATGAGTTAAGGTAAAAGGGTCTTGCATCGTTTGTCATTGTGTGGATGCGGACGCGCACCGAAGACGGCAACCATGCATTGTTCCTCCCTGTATACCGGCCCGATCTGCAAAGCTCGAGGTGCAACTGGTCTGTTCACAATATTATACCAGATCCCGGGGCGCGCAATCGCGACAAGAGCTAAAAGTGGGATGCCAAGAAAATGGAATCAGGTGATATTATTCAGGCAAACTGGAAAGGTTATCCAGAGGCGAAATTGTTTATAAGGTCTCTGGAAATTAAAATTGATCAACAAATTTGATATATTCCGACAAAAATAAATTATAATATTACATAATGCCCCTGATCCGTGCGGATTCTGTGCGGCTGGCGGCCTCTGCTTATCTTTACCGAGTGTTCTTTTTTCCCCGGCTTATATGCACACCAATACTCCGTGTGGCTCGGCGTAATTAGGCTCTTTTCCAGTTCCAGATTTATAGGCAAAATAGGGATGGGTAATTTGTTGGAGATACCTGTGAATTTAAATGTTTTTTTTTTTTTTTTTACTTTACTTTCAAAACTTTTAGGTCTTGAAACTTTCATAAATTCCGCTCTGGATACATGTTCCAAAAAGTTTAGAATAAATAATGTTTTATCTTTTTACTAGTCTCTGATAAACCCGTGCGAGTGCGGCACTGCGGGTTGCTTTATGCGCCCAATTTGGGATTTTTCCGAGGATTTTTGTCCGGGCATAACCACCCTTAAAATGATACTACAGCCCCGAAATTTGGTAGTCTTTTCTTATAGAATTCTTGCTTAGACATGCCTTAATATATGTGCCCCAAAAGAAAAAGAGTTAGTCTTTCTCTTTAGCAGGAGAAAACGAAAGAAAAATAGAAAATATCAATGTTCAACATCTCATTCCCCAGGTCTTATCGCTGATTGCGATTAAGCGTCACGTGCCGGGGTTAGGAGATAACGAGGCTCCATTTGGTTTGACATTTTTTTTTCCAAATTATTCGCCAGCGACTTGATTAAAAGGGGCACATGCCGTGCATAAGTTGGCAGTGAAAATACACAGCGGATGATTATAGATTTGAATCGGGTTTGTCTTCAATATTAGCGGATTATAACAATAAATATACAAGCTACGTCCATGAACTAGATAAATGCTGGCAGAAAAATCGGATTACATTACCTCAGTGGAGCCCGTCCATTTGGCCGAAAATGGCGGTGTTGTTTCTTTTGAAGTGGATGATAGTGAAGGGGCCGAAAATATGTCTCGGTGGGAGTCTTTCAAAGACGGATTTCGGAGGGTACAGATGGAAGATTTGGGAATCGATCCTTTTTTCACCGAGGTTGAAAAGACGGCTATCGCAACTGCCAATGCACCGTTGGCCAGATCTTTAAAAGGAAGGCATTTGCAAATGATTGCTATTGGAGGATCGATAGGAACAGGCTTATTTTTGGGCTCGGGTAAAGTTCTTAATATAGGTGGCCCGGCTTCTGTTTTGATTGCCTATTTTCTAATCGGCTCCATGATGTATGCCACTGTTCACGCTTTGGGTGAGTTGGCCATCACTTTCCCTGTTTCCGGTGCCTTTTCCACATATAACATGAGATTTATTGACCCTTCTTGGGGATTTGCCATGGCCTGGAATTATGCAATGCAATGGCTAGTTATTTTGCCCTTAGAATTGGTGGCTGCTGCCATTACTTTGCAGTATTGGGACACAAAAACCAATCCGGCGGTCTACGTGGCCGCCTTCTATTTGCTTATCTTAGTCATTAATTTTTTCGGCGTCAAAGGATACGGAGAAGCAGAGTTTGTGTTTTCTGCTTTTAAAGTGTTGGCAGTGGTTGGCTTCATTATTTTAGGCATAGGTTTAGTTTGTGGAGGAGGACCCAAAGGAGGTTTTATCGGGGCTAAATATTGGCATAATCCCGGGGCTTTCCACAATGGAGCCAAAGGAGTATGTTCGACATTTATCACTGCAGCATTTGCCTATGGAGGTACAGAATTATTTGGTTTAGCCGCTGCGGAAACCCGTAATCCTCGAAGAAGTATGCCTAAAGCTATTAAACAAGTTTTCTGGAGAATCACGTTGTTCTATATTATATCATTAACTTTGGTGGGGATGCTTGTGCCGTACACTTCTCCGGAGCTTGAAGCTTCAGACGGAACTGCCCGTTATTCTCCATTTGTTATCGCGATCAAGAATGCTGGCATTTCCGGGTTGCCCTCTGTGATGAATGTTGTGATTATGATTTCCGTATTATCGGTTGCAAACTCTTCAGTATATGCATCTTCAAGAACATTGCTTGCATTAGCCAATGCTGGACAAGCACCTGCGATATTTGGTTATATTGATAAAAGGGGACGGCCATTGGCTGCAATTATTTTTCAGATGGGGTTTGGTTTGATTTGTTTTTCTTCTGCTTCCGGCAAGCAAGGTGTTCTTTTCAATTGGTTATTGGCTCTATCAGGCCTTTCGTCCATCTTCACTTGGGGATCGATTTGTGTTTGTCACATTCGGTTCCGGCGTGCCCTCTATGTTCAAGGCAGAGACACTAGCGAACTTGCATTTACTTCCCAAGCTGGTGTCATTGGTTCCTGTTACGGTGTACTTGTAAATTTTTGGATTATCGTTGCCCAACTCTGGATCGAGTTATCTCCCATCAAAGGCCCACCCAAAGCCTACGAATTCTTCGAGACATTCTTGTCGCTTTTTGTCATTTTGGCGTTTTGGCTTGGCCACAAGATATGGAAAAGAAACTGGAAGTTATTTATCAGAGCCAGGGATCTAGATATCGATACTGGAAGAAGAGACTTGGACTTGGATCTTTTGAAACAGGAGCTTGCTGAAGAGAACGCTTATTTGAAAACAAGGCCTCTTGTTTACCGAATCTACAGGGTACTCTGTTAGGCTTAGAGTTTTCTAAAAGAGAAGATTCTTGAGGCAGTTAGAGTTGCTCAAGTCTTTCAATCGCGAATTTTGGAAATCCGAGTCAACTATTTTTTCGGCGAAGTAATACAATACTTCGACAATTGCTTATCTGGAATGTGCAACTTTACCGTATTGTCAAACAATCTCAGAGTATTGAAGGTGCGAGACGGAAGAACAGATAACTTTGCATATTATTATTGCGTTGGTGAGGCAATTTCATCAAGACTGTGATAAGCAACCGATTATGTCGAAAGTGCGAATCGATTGCGGTGCTGATAATCTACGATATTTTGAGTTGCTTATCTGGGCTAATTTCTGGTATGCCGCGGCAACCAATATCGCTTTAATGATAACGGCTCCGCGGGCTTTCCGCGAGCCACACATTTTTTTTTTCAAGGACAAACATAGATTTTTGTTGTAAAATGACCAAAAAAATGATTTTTTATCTTTCTAGATCCTTCTATAAACTCAAATAAATATAATTAACACTTGCCTGTTTGATGCCTTAGTAAACCCGGGATTAATCTGATTTCCTTGTGGTCGACAACATCAGTACACCACTATCATCGACGGTGTGTTTACATTTGTACAGGTGCCTGAAGTGTGCATCCTGCACTTGACTATCTTTCGAGATAGAGGTTGGAGAAGTTTTGGCGGGAATGAATAATGTAAAACTAGTGCTTCTAGAGATTTGGGCGGAACAATCCTTTGATACATTTTAGACACTTCATTCGCGAAAAAAAAATCAAATTAATTTCGAATATTTCTTCGTTCCCATAAGATTATCAAAAAATTGACTCTGTTACGTCCAAAACACCACACAGGCCCGATCTGCAGATCGCATTTTTGAGAAATTTAGAAAATCAGATCATGGACTTGAATTCCCGACGCAGCGAGCCAAGTCTCATAGTTGGCAGATAGAAAAAGCTAAGAAAAACAACAGCGATTGCCAAGTGTTGTGTCAAGTTTTGAAGTCTGCATTTTACAGGTGTCAGTGTTATGGCAAATAATGAAATGGACCATCGATACAAGAAAATATAAGGAGAGAGGCAGTAAACAATATAGAAAAATTAACAAAACTTCTTCAAAATAAATTACTAGAGAGATTCTCTCGGGGACCAAACACGGCGTTTTGAAAAAGATACGCAAAAAAAAAACGGGCTTATCAAGCTTCGATCCCGGTTTTTGCGCACGCCCCTTTATTCTGCTTATCTTTTGACCGTAAATCCCAGCTTCGCCCAACACTTTTGCGCCGTATATGCAGTCTGGTAGTGTATATCGATATGTTGTAGATTGAGAATCTCGAGATTGGTGAGGCTGAATCTACATAAATTCCAAGTTTCAAGAATCTCCCGATAAACATAAAAATGCATATGAGCCTTTTACATAAAGACACTATAACACCTAGAATAGATAAGAAGTAAATATAATGAAGAGTGAACTTAAAGTCTAAATAGCCTGGTTTGTGAAAAAAAGAAAAAAAGAAACACTGAAAAAGAAATTTATCTTTTGCCCTTTTTAGGCGTGCTATCTTGACCGGCTGAGCTCGTTCATGCACGTCCGCCTCAATTGGAGATAAGATCTGGGTTTATTACTTGTTACAAGCAAGATTGTACACCACACTGATTGATCTCCCAGCCGTCCTACTCTGAAATTATTTAAACTCATGATTTAGACTATCAAATTTCCAATTTTCTTTTTCTTTTTCTCAACAGCTAATTTTCTTTTGCTGCTCAAGACCCCACCTTCTTAACTTGGTGCTGATACTTAAGCAAAGAAATTGACCACACTCATATTTAAATAAAATGCCGGAAAAGGAGTTGAATTATATTACTTCCGTGGAGCCGGTCTCCATTGAAGAAAAAGGGGGCGTGCACGTCGATGTGTTTGAGGCCAAAGATAACGAAAAGATGTCCAGATGGGAGTCTTTCAAAGATGGTTTCAAAAGAGTTGAGATGGAGGATTTGGGTCTCGATCCCAACTTGACTGAGGTTCAAAAGGCTGCTATCGTTACAGCAAACACTCCTTTGTCCAGATCGTTAAAAGGTAGACATTTGCAAATGATTGCCATTGGAGGATCTATTGGTACTGGTTTGTTTCTTGGCTCGGGAAAAGTCTTGAAACGTGGTGGTCCCGCATCCGTTTTGATTGCTTATATGTTGATTGGTTCTATGATGTACGCCACAGTTCACGCTTTGGGAGAGTTGGCCATTACCTTCCCAGTTTCTGGTGCTTTTGCTACTTACAATACAAGATTTATTGATCCCTCGTGGGGTTTCACCATGGCCTGGAATTATGCGATGGGTTGGTTGGTCATTTTACCCTTGGAGTTGGTTGCTGCTGCTATTACTGTTCGATACTGGGATACAACGACAAATCCTGCGGTATACGTTGCTATATTCTATGTGCTTATCTTGGTGATCAATTTCTTTGGTGTTAAAGGTTACGGTGAAGCCGAGTTTGTATTTTCTGCCGTTAAAGTTTTGGCAGTCACTGGTTTCATCATTTTGGGTATTGTTTTGGTTTGTGGAGGTGGTCCAAAAGGTGGTTACATCGGTGCCAAGTACTGGTACGACCCAGGTGCATTCCGTAACGGTTTCAAAGGTTTGTGTTCGGTGTTTGTGACCGCTGCTTTTGCTTTTGGAGGTACCGAGTTGGTTGGTTTGGCTGCTGCCGAGGCCATGAACCCAAGACAAACCATGCCCAAGGCCATTAAGCAGGTTTTCTGGAGAATCACCTTGTTCTACATTGTTTCGTTGATTTTGGTTGGTATGCTTGTTCCATACAACTCGCCCGAGCTTCAAGCTTCGGACGGAACTGCCCGTTACTCGCCTTTCGTCATTGCAATTAAGAATGCCGGTATCTCCGGTTTGCCATCTGTTATGAACGTGGTGATTATGATTTCTGTCTTGTCGGTCGGAAACTCTTCTGTTTTTGCCACCTCCAGAACCTTGGTTGCCTTGGCCAATGCCGGTCAAGCACCAAAGATTTTCGGGTACATCGACAAGAGAGGAAGACCTTTGGCTGCCATTATTCTTCAGATGGTTTTCGGCTTGATTTGTTTTGTTTCCGCCTCTGGTAAGCAAGGTGTTATGTTCAACTGGTTGTTGGCCATTTCCGGTTTGTCCTCCATGTTTTCTTGGGGATCGATCTGTATGTGCCACATTCGTTTCAGACGTGCTCTTTCTGTGCAAGGCAGAGACACTAGTGAGCTTGCCTTCAAGTCTCAGGCTGGTCTTATTGGATCCTGGTACGGTGTTATCTTGAACGTTTTGGTCATTATTGCCCAGTTCTGGATCGCGTTGTTCCCTATCCACGGCAAGCCAAACGCATACGACTTTTTCGAGGACTACTTGTCCGTGCTTGTCATCTTTGCTTTCTACATCGGCCACAAAATCTGGAAGAAGAACTGGAAGCTTTTCATCAGAGCCAAGGATCTTGACATTGACACGGGTAGAAGAGAATTGGACTTGGATCTCTTAAAACAAGAGCTTGCTGAGGAAAGAGCTATTATGGCCTCCAAACCTTTCTACTACAGATTCTACAGAACCATGTGTTAGGTGCGTGTATTTTGAATTTTGTTTTTATAGATATTTGTGTTTAAAATAGAAAATACTTAATAATACCCTTGGATTTATGTATTCAGAATTTCATGATGTGAAGATTCTCCTTTTGAAGCTTTGGATTCGCACAGTAAAAGTCAAAAATCAATTAGGCAAAGTTTTCCTGTTTTAAACACCTCCACGGAAAGTTAGAATCGAACTTGTTCTTGTTTTTTTGTAATTTTTCTCAAAAAGAAAAAAGAATATTGCATGTAGATATTCTGCATATGCTGTAAAAAATAATTCAGTCTTTGAGAAAAACTAAGGAAATGCAAAAAGCTCTTGCGTACAAGTAGGTTGGATTCAATGATGACTATGGCTGACTAAAGGTGATGGTCGAGATTCAATTCAAGAAATTTATTTATGGGTGTTTTACTCACCGTTTTTATTGCCAAGAACTGAATAAGGATGTTTTACACTTTATTATCTTTTTTTTTCTCGGATGTTAAGGGGCTTATAGATAACATCTTGCATATACAGTTTCATCATGTACAGAACAGTAATTTCTTAGCCCCAACACCTTCAAAGATCCGATAAGGAAATTAGAAAAAAAGATGACTAAAATAAAAATGAAACTGAATTAAGGTTAATTTGGCTTCCTTCATTTATAGGTGTATCTACTTTTTCTTTAGTGTCTAGTTTATGAAAAGCCTAACTAATAGGGTGTCTAACAAATTCTGTTGGATTTCATAATTAATATACTGTAAATTTGATTCGGGATGTCTCGAAATTCTTGCAAGCTTACTCAATATTTCTCATTCCTTGTTTTTTCTCAAATCACTTTTGACGACCGCTCTATTTATTTTTCTTTGGTGCTTATCATACACGACGAGATTGTCTTGGCAAATCTGAATTACTAACAGGGACAATTCACAGTCGATATTTGAGAATCTCAGCAACCCGAACTTCAGGAGAAAGATTCAGCAGAAGAAACCGAACACATATTTTGATTTTATTTTGCTTTTGTAATATATTTTCAAAATTTTCAAAAAAATATAACCAGTCTTAGTTTTTTAACAAAAAGAGAAGTTTATCAGTTTTTCCGAATCGCGGCGCAAGCGTTGGAACGCGATTTCTTGGACCGCACATGCAAGCCAAGCTTTAGATAAGAACTTAACTGTACATCTTTTGCAGCCGAGAGCGCGGGCCAAGATTCTCAGCATCCAAAATGCTATAAATTAGTAAGTTGTTTCCGACACTTTTCTTCGAGTGTTTAATTATTTAAAAACTCAATAATATTATTTTCTTCAGAAGCAGTGTGCCAGAAATAACGCCATGCCAGAAAAAGAATTGAACTATGTCACTTCTGCAGAACAGGCGTCCACCGATAAAAATGGCGGGGTCACCGTAGATATTTCGCTGGGTTCACTGACAAATAACATGACTCGATGGGAAAAGTTTGTTGACGGATTCAAAAGAGTGGATATGGATGCTATGGGCATAGACCCCAATTTGTCGGAAGTTGAAAAGGCTGCTATTGTGACTGCTAATACCCCATTATCCAGATCTTTAAAGGGAAGACACTTACAAATGATTGCCATTGGAGGATCCATTGGTACTGGTTTATTCATTGGTTCCGGTAAGGTTTTGAAAAATGGAGGTCCTGCGTCTGTTTTGATTGCATACATTTTGATCGGATCCATGATTTATTCTACAGTACATGCTTTGGGAGAATTGGCCATCACTTTCCCTGTTTCTGGTGCTTTTGTCACTTATACCACCAGATTTATTGATCCTTCGTGGGGGTTTGCCATGGCCTGGAACTACGCCATGGGTTTTCTAGTGATTTTGCCCTTGGAATTAGTGGCTGCTGCAATCACAGTTCGATACTGGGATACTACCACCAATCTTGCGGCGTACGTTGCGCTCTTTTATGTTCTCATTTTATCGATCAACTTTTTTGGAATCAAGGGTTACGGAGAAGCTGAGTTTGCCTTTTCCGCCATAAAGGTCTTGGCAGTATGTGGATTTATTATTTTGGGCATTGTTTTAGTGTGTGGAGGTGGTCCAAAAGGTGGTTACATCGGTGCCAAGTACTGGTACGACCCAGGTGCTTTTAACAATGGATTCAAAGGTTTGTGTTCGGTGTTTGTGACCGCTGCATTTGCTTTTGCCGGTACAGAATTGGTTGGCTTGGCTGCAGCAGAAACCAAAAACCCAAGAAAAAGCATGCCAAAAGCTATTAAGCAGGTGTTTTGGAGAATCACCTTATTCTATATCATTTCGTTGATTTTGGTGGGAATGCTTGTTCCATACAATTCCCCTCAGCTTCAAGCTTCAGATGGAACTGCTCGTTACTCACCATTTGTGATTGCCATTCAAAACGCTGGGATTTCCGGCTTGCCTTCAGTGATGAACGTTGTGATTACAATCTCGGTGTTGTCGGTAGGAAACTCTTCTGTTTTTGGATGCTCCAGAACTTTGGTTGCGTTAGCCGCAGCTGGCCAAGCACCAAAAATCCTTGGTTATATTGACAAGAAAGGAAGACCTTTGGTGGCAATTATTGTCCAGATGGTTTTTGCATTGATGAGTTTTTCCGCCGCGTCAGGAAAACAAGGAGTTGTATTTGATTGGTTG
Source organism: Metschnikowia koreensis (assembly GCA_030569435.1). Classification (NCBI taxonomy): domain Eukaryota; kingdom Fungi; phylum Ascomycota; class Pichiomycetes; order Serinales; family Metschnikowiaceae; genus Metschnikowia; species Metschnikowia koreensis. The sequence goes on along the minus strand of JAJMKX010000309.1, from coordinate 38,414 downwards.
ATGGCCCTTTCCGGCTTGTCCTCCTTGTTCACTTGGTGGTCCATTTGCATGAGCCATATCCGTTTTAGGCGTGCACTTTCGGTTAAACATAGAGACACCAGTGAACTTGCGTTCACATCACAGGCTGGTCTTATTGGTTCTTGGTACGGGGTGATTTTAAACACCTTGGTAATTATTGCACAGTTCTGGATTGCCTTGTTCCCCATTGGCGGCAAGCCTAATGCGTATGCATTCTTTGAAACCTATTTATCGGCATTCGTTATTTTGACGTTTTGGCTTGGACATAAGATCTGGAAGAGAAATTGGAAGCTTTTCATCAGAGCCAAGGATCTTGATATTGACACTGGTAGAAGAGAATTGGACTTGGATCTCTTGAAGCAAGAGCTTGCTGAAGAAAGAGCTATTATGGCCTCCAAGCCAATCTACTACAGAGTATACAGAACTGTTTGTTAAGTAGTTTAATCGTAAAGGTATTATTATTATTTAAGTGATCCTATAAAATACAAGAAAATGTGTCGGCTTACCACGTTTCAGGGCCGAAAAACTCACCCTCGGCAAGTTGACGGGTCCAGGTCTCACCGTTGTAGTCAACAGTGTTAATGACGTTGTTACCCCACCAGTCAGGGAAGTTGGTGTTGGTCAAGTTCAAACACAAGAAAATGATCAACGAAGAGTAGGCAAGACCAATGTCCAAACCGGCAGAAAGAGAGTAGTTGTACTTGAAGTACCATTGAGTAAATCTCTTCTTGATGTAGACACTAGCAGCCATACCGACCATACAGTAGGTGGCGTAGTTGTAAGGGGTTGCAGGAGGAATGTAACCGGTACCAGAGAAGAAAACAGGCCAGTTCAACCATCTAATCTTGGAGTTAGGCCATTTCTTCAAGATCAACCAGTTGACAATAGGCAACAAACCGAGGAGGAAGAAGAAAAGAATGCTGTTGTAGATTGCACCTTGGCCGAAAGTTCTTTGTGGACCAATGGCACCCCAAATAAGAGAGGCGTTGAAGAAAACCTTACCATTAGGACAGGTGTAGTTGTTCTTTTGGTGCTTGGAACACAAGTCCTCGATGGAACCGTAAGCCCATCTCATGACACCGATTTGCACCAAGGAACCCCAGATGGTGGCGAAAAGTTGGGCCCAGAACAAAGTACGAGGGTCGACCTTCAAGTAGTGACCCAACTTCATGTCTTGGGCGAAAGTGACGGCCTGATTGTTGGTGATGTAACCGAAAGTCTTGAAGAACATCATGGCCAAAGGCTTACCTGGAACCATGTAACCGATAATGAACTCAGTGACGACGTTCAAACCGACAGCAATGTTGGTCTTGGCGTAAATGATACCCACGGGCAACAAAAACACCAAAGCAATAAGAAGGGCAATGATCAAGGTCCAAACAGGCATCTCGGTGTTCCAGTATCTGATGGTGACAATAGAAAGAGCAAACGAGATAAGGAACACAATACCGTACCACCACTCAGGAATGTTCTTATAGTTTTGTCTCATCAAACGCAAGTGCACATCGGGCTTTTCCTTTTGCTTAATTTGCTCAACAATTTCTCTTCCGTGGAAACACACAGTGTGGACCAAGGTGGCGATAATAGAAGCAAACGACAAACCGTAAGAAATGGCAAAAGTGGACGAGATGAACAAAGGCGAGTACTCCTTGTAAGCCTTCTCGTCGAAAGTCAAAGTCTTCTTGTTAACAATCTTGGACACATTGTAAGTGTTCTGGTATCTGTCGAACGATCCGGAAGCAGACAATGGCAAGTACTTGGAGTAGAAACTGTTCGAGTAGTACACAGCAGGCACAACAATCCAGAAAATGATCACGATCGAGGAGAAAATCGTGAGAATGGTACCGGTAGGTGGAATCAAAGGCGAGCCAATGTAACCGGCGATCTGGTTCCAGTCGAAAGTGATTGGCATCAAACCCAAACCAGAAGAAGCACCGAAAACTTGGTTAAGAGGCACGTTGTTAGGAGCAATCCAGGTTGGCCAAGCAAAGTAAGACAAGGCAGTGAACATGTAGTTAGGCAAGAAGTTCCAGCAGAAGTATCCGCAGAACACAATGGCGAAAAATGCAAATCTGGAGATCTTCCATCCGTTGGCAGTGTGGTTTTCGTTAAGATGCATGTTGGTCAAAAAGGTACTGGTGACCAAGTTGGCAGGCCAAACGGCACCTGGTGCATCGACCAAAACCTTACGGGCCATACCGGCAAGCGAAAAACCAATGACTTGGGTAGAAATAATGGCACAGATGGCGAATCCAACACCGAAGTCGGAGCCGTAGAATCTGTTTTGAGCAGTAAGAATATCAGTGGCATAAGCAGCACCACCACCAAAGGACACCGAACCCATAATTGTGATAATAGCGTGCTCCTTCAAGTTGAAAGGACCAGGGTTCAAAGGAACACCGAAAATGTGCCAGTTAGGCACGACTTTTTCCCAGAGCTTACCGGTAGGATAAGCCAAAATCGACGTCACGTAGGTGGTGATGGAGAACGAGGGACTGTGGAATGCAAACAAGGTGTTCATACCACATCCAAGCGTGGTCATGATGAAACCAATCACCCACACACGGATCGTGTTTTGCGGAAGCGAAGGGTCGTCGGTAGAAGGAACCGAGGCTCTCACCTCAGGATAAGGTGAGTCGTCCTCAATATGGATACCGGCATAGTCATCGTGCACAAGTTTCTCCTCAAGAGCAGAAGTGACAGGGTCAAATTCGGCAGACTTGACGGCAGAAAGTGCAGGGACAACGTCGTGGGCGGCGTCGCCATCACTGGAGACGTTTTTCTCGTCAATGTAGGTTTTCTCGCGAGAGATAAAGTTCTTAATTTTCTCCATCTTGTATTAGATACGGATGAGTAGAGAAAGACTTGAGAATAGATAAAGGTGAAAGAATATCAGAAATATCTACGAAGAAGAAAAGAAAAGAAAAAAGCAGATCTGATTCCCGTAACTACGGAAACCGGCCTTTAATAAAGAAGTCGAGCGGGCCGATGGTTTGAAGCCGTGCGCTACCGTGCACTTCTTATCAGCAAAGATGCGAATCCCCAGCAGCGGGGCCGCGTTCCTGCAGCATGGCATACATGTTGTCGTACGTTGTAATATGCACACCGTCTCTGTGCGAAGCAACTCTGGAATCCCCCCATCTACGCGATCGGAATGTACGGTTAATTTCCCTTATCCATGGGAATCTAGCATAAACGTTGGAATTTTTCTGGTTGAAACTGTGTGGCAATCCTTACTTTTTATGGTAATATCCTTATATCATTTCTTATTACGGTATTTTGATGATACAGCTGATAACAAGCCACAGTATTGTTTTCGGTCCGCAGGGGAATTCCCTGCTTGCCGCGTGCCCGAAAAAAACCGTACGGCATCGTATTTTGCGATTCATCATCATCTACTTCCCCAATAATTAACACCGGCTCAGGCCATGCATGCATAATATGTTTGGTTGGCCCGATCCGGAAATTACACAAATATATGGGGTGTGCAAGAGTCTAATATTTCTACCACTTTCTCTTGGCAAAACTTAGCATCTGTCTGCGCACTAGAGGTGTCAAATGAGTAACAATGCTGTCATGAAGAAAGAAACTTGGCATGCTGGTGATACCTTGCCAAAAGGCAAAACAGGAAAAGAAAAAAAAAAAAGAAAAAAAAAATGCACACAATACATAGTACCGGAGGCTAGCCAGAGCGGTTCCGGAACTAGGCCCAACGCCATCTTCGGAGGAACAAAACAAACCATGCTAAATCGTCACATGACCTGTTGTCATCCCATGAGGCATCATCTCAAGAGCCAACTCAATGTACGGCTCTGGGAGTGCACATAGACGCACGGCACTTTTTCTGCACCTGGCGCATGTGCCGCTTTAGGGAAGTCATCACCGAAATGAAGCAGTCAAGTGGCGGGTAATCATTTGCAGAAAACAAACTTTATTGGTCTCAGTGTATCAGCTAAGCGAAAGATTAGGCGAAGTCAATCTTTAAAAACGGTAGGACTGGAGATCAAAGGAGGAAGCACAAGTAACGGTATGCCCGGGTGTTTCCGGGAAAAGTATTGGAACTCCGCTACAGCATAACCTCTTAAATTTCTTTTTTTTTTTTTTTTGATATCGTGTGTTTTCTTTTTCCGATGCGGGTGACGACTAGAACACCACATCTCCCTTTTCAGATCTCTTGTTTGCGCAAGGGAAAATCAGGAACTTAGATAATTGATCTCATAATGTGACACGAATTGTTATTTTAAAAATTCAGCGCTCCCATTTTGATAAAAAACTAAATCTGCACGATTATGGTCTTCCAACTGTTCTCCATCTAGCAAATTTCAAAGAATTATTTGAAAACCGGCAGAGTCCGGCAAAGCGACAGAATGGGCCGTTACATGGCTGTTTCCGAAAACAGAAACACATGTATTTCTCAACTTCCCGCAATGTTTTGATTTAAAGTAGTTTGAAGCTTGTAGCTGAAGTCAAATTACAAACAAATTTTAAACACATTTAGTTTTCCGAAAATATTATATTCAATTATTACTATACATAAACAAAAACTTAATCACAACCACATCCCATTTATACTCTTAGCCCGAGCACATAGTGCACGACTCAGGGTTATCGATGGCACATGCAATCACCTGGGAACTGTAGATATCGCTCTCAAGGTCAGCGTCCTCGGTGCTCTCAGTCGAAGCCTCAGCGGCAGGAATCTCTTGCACTGGGGCGGGAACTGGAGCCACGGGCTTTGCAACCTCGGAAATCTTCAAGTCCTGGATCGAGTTTTCCAACGAAGAAGGCTCGGTGGAAATGCTGCGGGGCAGCTCCCCAATCACAGGCGTGGAAGTCCCGCTTCTGCCAGTTGCCTTGACCACGTATTTTCTCTGGTTCAACTTCTCCAACGAGGCAACGGTTTTACCGGCAGCATCGACGGAGTTTTGGTCAACAGTAAACTGAATAGCAGCAGCGGCGGCCTGCGTTCTCAAGTAGTACATTCCCGTCTTCAATCCCTTCTTCCATCCGTAGAAATGCATCGACGTCAACTTACCCATAGTAGGGTCCTTGATATGGATGTTCAAGGACTGCGACTGGTCAATAAACGCGGCTCTATCGGCGGCCATATCGATAATGTGTTTTTGCGAGATCTCCCACACGGTCTTGTACAAGGCCTTGATTTCATCGGGGATGTTGGGCAAGTTCTGGATCGAACCGTTGTTGGCGATAATGTTGTTTTTCATCAGATCGTTCCAAATACCCAAGTCAACCAAATCTTTCAACATGTGTGAGTTGACAATCTGGAATTCACCGGCAAGCACTCTTCTCGAGTAAATGTTGGAGGTGTAAGGCTCGAAACACTCGTTGTTACCCAAGATTTGCGAGGTAGAAGCAGTAGGCATTGGTGCCACAAGCAACGAGTTTCTAAGACCGTGCTTGGCCAAGTTTTGCTTCAACGTGTCCCAGTCCCACAACTCAGTAGGCTTTCTGCCCCACAAATCGTACTGCAACAAGCCTTGCGAAGCTGGAGAGCCTTGGTAAGTCTCGTAAGGGCCTTCTTCCTGAGCAAGCTCGATCGACGATTCAACAGCAGCATGGTACATGGTCTCGAAAATCTGGATGTTCAACTCACGGGCTTCCTGCGAGTCAAAGGGCAATCTTAAAGCCATGAAAGCATCGGCAAGACCTTGCACACCAAGAGCAATGGGTCTGTTTCTCATGTTGGATCTTCTGGCCTCTTCCACTGGGTAGAAGTTGCGGTCAATAATTCTGTTCAAGTTTCTGGTGACCACTTTAGTGACCTCGTGCAATTTCTCGAAGTTGTACCACACCGAAGTGGCGTCTTTCTCGACAAAAGATGGCAACGCAATCGAGGCCAAGTTACACACCGCCACCTCGTCAGGGGCCGAGTACTCGACAATCTCACAACACAAGTTCGACGACTTAATGATACCCAAGTTCTTCTGGTTGGTCTTCTTGTTACAGGCATCCTTGTACAACATGAACGGAGTTCCGGTTTCAGTTTGTGCCTCCAAGATCGCGTACCAAAGTTTCTGGGCCTTGACGGTCTTCACACCACGACCTTCTCTCTCGTATTTCTCGTACAAGGCCTCAAATTCGTCGCCGTAAACATCGGGCAAACCGGTGGCCTCGTTGGGCGAGAACAACGTCCAGTCGCCGTTCTGCTCGACTCTCTTCATGAACAAGTCGGGGATCCAAAGCGCAGGGAACAAGTCTCTGGCTCTAATCTCCTCCTTTCCGTGGTTTTTTCTGATGTCAATAAAATCGAAAATATCGGCGTGCCATGGCTCCAAGTAAAGCGCAAATGCACCGGGTCTCTTGTTGCCTCCTTGGTCGACGTAACGCGCGGTGTTGTTGAAAACACGCACCATGGGGATAATACCGTTGGAAGTACCGTTAGTACCAGCAATATAAGCACCAGTGGATCTGATGTTGTGGATGTGCAAGCCAATACCACCGGCGGACTTTGAGATCAACGCGCACGTCTTCAACGTGTCGTAAATGCCCTCGATCGAGTCGTCCTTCATGGCAACAAGGAAACACGACGACATTTGTGGACTAGGAGTTCCGGCATTGAAAAGTGTGGGCGAACCGTGGGTGAAGTATCTTTGCGACATCAAGTTGTAAGTTTCAATCACCCTTGGAATGTCTCTGCCGTGGATTCCCACCGCGACACGCATGAGCAAGTGCTGAGGTCTCTCGGCAACATGGCCATTCACCTTGAGCAAGTACGATCTTTCCAAAGTCTTGAACCCAAAGTAGTTGTAGTTGAAGTCACGGTCATACACAATCGCCGAGTTAAGCTCATCGGCATTCTCGCAAATAATGTCGTAAGTCTCCTGCGAGATCATGGGCGCGTGTTTGCCGGTTTTTGGGTTGATGTATTCGTACAAGATTTTCGACACCAGCGAATATTGCTTGGTCGTTTGCTTGTGCAAATTCGAAACCGCGATTCTGGCCGCCAAAATCGCATAATCCGGGTGGATCGTGGTCATGTAGGCGGCGGTTTCGGCGGCTAAATTGTCCAATTCAATGGTGTTGACTCCTTGGTAAACACCGGAAATCACTCTTTGTGTGACCGCCACCGCGTCCACGTGCTCAGTATCGAGACCATAGCATAATCTTTGGATTCTGGCGGTGATTTTATCGAAACGCACGTGTTCCTTGCGGCCGTCTCTTTTGAAAACGAACATTGCGTGTGAAGAAATTGTGGAAAAAAGAAAACTGTAAAAAGTTTACTGCAAAAGGAAAAGAACAGAAAGGAAGGGGAAAAAATTTTGCGTCTACGAAGGACGAGAAAACGGCCGCGTTATATACCAGCGACGCGTTGCTTACAAATTATAAACAACGCCTTGACAAAATGCCCAACTGGGAATCAACGACCGCATGCGACACCACGACACGCAGCACTCGCGCGTCGCGCGCGTTGACTAGGGACACGTCTAGACGCGCCTGTGGCCGTTTCTCTTCCCTTAAACAACAGTATTTATGCTCTTCATGATCTTATTTTTTTATTTTTACTTGTTCGTTATTATTAAGTAAATTCCTGGCTTTGAATAAATATAATATTGGAACACAACTGACTCTTTTCATCACGGCTCGTATATTCTTTAAGCTTTTTCTAAGGGGACGCCGCGCGTCTGAGCAAGCCGCGAGCGGAGAATAAATGTCGCGTGCCAGACGTGATGCATTCTATTCTTTTAGGGCTAATTGCTCCGAATCCGAATCGGGAAATCCCTTCATTGGCATAAAACAGCGACATTCTGATCCCTTGGTTAGGTGGCCTTGAGATCCGGATAACAACCTGGAATTTGAAACAACAGCCAAACATTTCAGTGGACGAGAAGGTTAATTTTTTTGTTTGTATGTTTATATGGCCAAGAATATTTTGGAGTTAGATTTTTGCTTTTTTCACAAATCTAAAATGTCAAATTTACCTTTATTTCTATATTTTCATAACTGTGGTTTAGATTCTCCTTACTGCGGGCAACATGGAAATAGCAAGCATATGTTTTGATAATCTGCATTCCGATAAGGAGATGAATTTCTTTACTAAGCCTCGTATTACCTGATTTGAACAAAAGAACTTGGAACTAAGTAAACGCATAACAGTGTGTGTTTTTATTATAGAGGCATACTTCTAAGTAAATTATCGACATCGCCCAAAACATAATTCAGAAACAGAAGTTGGGCTGATTTTTGGTGTAATTCTCAATTTTCCAATCATGATCTGATTGTGGTTTTGCATTCTCCAAACTACAAAAACAAGCATTCATATTCTCCGGGCAATGGAAACACACAAAACCAGCAAAGAGTATTCCAGTTTTATTCACATTAAAAAAAAATTGCACGTTTCGAAGAGTTAAAAAATTCTGTTTGTTCATTTAAATGGTATTTCTCAAACTGGATTGACCGATAACGCGGCATTGAATAAGGAGAGATCTTCTGTTTTCTTCTTCCTCGGGAATATTCAAGGGCAATTGCAGAGTCAGAATAATTGACACGAATGACAATGTTCTGTTTTCATGTTCTGATGCATCAGGGCTACCTTTAAGGCTTATTACTATGCTTCATCAAGCTGATTCCATATTCGCCAGCTCAAACGAAAGTGGATGACCTCTTATATTCTTTTGATTAACCTCCCACGCATATTCGCTACTTGTTACAATTCTTTTAATTGAATGATGTTCATTGTATAATTTCTAAATAGTGCCCACGATAAGTCGGGTATTTTGAGCAAAGAATCTACTTGCTTTCTTCCTTGGTAAAGTCGCTAGTTTGTTAGTAATTTTGAAAATGATATTTCAACACAATTGTTGCCGGAGGCTCTGTAACGATTGATACATACTTGATGATTTTTTCAAGGTCGAAGTCATCATCTTGACTAGCAGCTGGGGCGGCTGGAGCAGGGGCCTTTTCAGCAGACGAAGAACGTGGCCAAGCAACAATACCGGCCACAGATCCCAAGGTCAAAAGGGAGAGCTGGTTGTTAGTAAGAATATATTCAAAACATGGCAGTTTCTAGTGGACGTTTTTCTTTTTGGGAAAAGAACTGAGCTAGCCAGGCAAATTAGCGCCAGGAAAATGGTTTATGCGTGGTCACGTACAATGTGAGGCTGCACTTGCTTGCCGAAAATAGTATAAGCTGCACCCATTTTATGTATTTGATTGCAATTTAGTAGATAAAGAATCTACTACTAGTCACGGTGCTGGGAGTACGTCCATTGATTGGAGGTGGTGTACGGGTGTAGGGGGCCCAGGTGCCCGAATCCGGGGTAGCCATTATGTATTGCTCTTTCAAACAAAAAATCAATTTTTAAAGCAGTTAATAAAAAAAAATATTTTCAAATTTTTGATAAAATGACATATATGGTTTGTTTTCTTACTGCGTTTCGGTTGGCCTCTTCCAAAAAAAATAAAATAAACACAATACTTTTTCCCAGTAGTTATATCATTGATTCTCAATGCGGAAGAAACAATACACCATTTTATAAATCAAATGCTTCCCGCCAGTAGTTCTCGTGGCCAAACTTATTTAGCACTCTATATGCCTCTTCATCGTCCTTTGTATACATGGGTGACCATTTCTGGAAAGAGAGGTCTCGAAGCTCTCCCTCCCAAACCACTGCACATTTATTATGTGACAAATCAAGCTCGTTATTCAGTTCCTGCCATTTGATGCGCCGCGTCATAAGTTTCTTATAAAATTTAATACTTTTAGCAGAACCCTCAACTATCACAAGGTTGAAGCGCGGATTGATCAAAACAATTCCCACAAGTCCAAGCTGTTTTGCGTTCATGTCCACTTTGAAAAAATGCTGGCCATCCTGAAGATCAGTCACCTTATACACTGTTGTATGAAAACCTTTAGAAAGTTCTTTTTCATGCTGGAGCTCACGCTTAGTGGCCTTTTGCTCGGGATTTAACTTCCGTGCCTCGTTTTCCCGCATGTGTTTTTCGTACCGTTCTTGTACCTCCTGGCGGACTTTTGTTTCGACTCCTGTAGGATCCTGGATTGCTTCATTTGTGAGCACATTCATCAAGTTGGAAAGTTTCACTTTTGGCGGTGGCGGCGGGTCAAGACCAAGTTTGATGCGGTCTTGTTGCTCCTGGTGCCTGATCTGCCGCTCGTTCCGTCGTTTCCGTTTCATTTCTTCTTTAGTCAAGTATATTTTCGCCTCTCCAGTGCCTGTAAATTGTTCCCACGGCGCCGGAATTGGTACTGGGTGTTGTATATAGCTGGTTACAGGCGCCAGCTCGCTATCAAGCACAAATTCGGCGTTGCTGGTTTGAAATTCCACGTACAGACGTCCTCGAAGATATGGGCGGTCCCACCACTCGACCAAAGGAGGTCCGGACACACGGAAAAGCTCCTCCTGGATATTGGAGTTTGGGAGAATGCCCCTGGCGGCTTTTTCACGCATTTCGGCCTCTTTTTCAAGTTGTTTTGCTTGCAGAAGCCGGAGTTTTTCGCCCTTTTCCACGTACTTCCCCCGTGCATTTATTTCAAGCGGCCGAGGGCGGTGTGTTTGCTTTGAAAACATCGCCTGGTCAATGTACGGATTAAGAGATGCAGCATCAAATTTGGGCCGGGCATTTGGCCGTAACGGATTACTGGCTTTGGGTACAGAAACCATATCTCGAAGTAATGGGTGCAATTCCATCGTAGGAACACCGGCATTTGCCGAACTCGCCGGTTTTTTCAGGGCTTTCGCGTCTCTTCCAGCATATTGAAGGTCCCCTTCATCGGAAAGCCGCCTTTTTGTGCTTTGCTGATTGAATTTAGCCTGTTCTGTCATTTTTTAAAAGACTCAAAGTAGCTGGTTCTATGGTGCTCTCTTTAGAAGAAGATGCGCTCGCTGATATCAGGCTGGTATATAGCGGACAGGCTGGATAAATGCAGTGAAGTGCAAGAAAGAAGAAAGGAAACAAATAAATATTTAAATACAAAAAATAACAAATGTGGAAAATTATCGGTAAATAGAATTTTGTCATATTTCGCCGTGGCATATTATTTTCCTGATTCTATGTTTTTTTGGCGTGGACTCATAGCGCAGGCAATATTAAGTATACGTTTGGTGAGCACGAACGGTTCTTTTAACTCAAATCAAAAGTTTATAATATTACACACACTATTCAAAAAATTTAGTGCCTCTCCGAACTCAAGTCAATATTTTCTTGTAATTGATTCTTATACAGGCCTCCTTCCTTTTTTACCTAAAATATCATGATGTTTACTGCCCTTTCTCATCAGTACTTTAGGTCTTTTGGTCACTCATGAATAGTCCCGTACGTTTTGGATTATACCAAACTTAGAATATTCCAAGAATGCGAGTACTAAATTATTCGTCAATTCTCTCATATCTCAGATTTTCACCGTGAAAAACCTTCGAATCTTGTCATTTCACAACTACCTCAAACTTATTACTTGATTACTGGGTCTTTTTCGAAAGAATGCATTGAGAGGAAGGTTTTGCCTGAGATTCTGAACAAGATGAATAAAATTTCTGAAGAACTTATACTAAACCATTTGGCAATCAGGGGCCTCAGAATGATAGAGAAGTAAGGTGTTTGAAACCGAAGATCGAAAGGGCCTGGAAACTTTATAAGAGTGCAAATAAATTTCCAGGTATTGTTGCAATTGGATCTCTGTCAGAAAGTGATGCTCCCCGCAAAAATGCAAGAAATGCACTTTTTTTCGACTTGAAAGCCCACAGATGAGCTAAATAATTTACGACTTGTCCTTCACCTTTGCACATATTTTTAATCACAGTATACAGATAAGTTTTAAACTTCTTTCCACTCTAGCCAGCACTCGTCATGAAATGGTCTTGTAATGTATGCGTCTACCTTTGTCATCATACTTTCGTCAGTATCGCCATCAGCATACTGATTTCCCATTTTAATAATGCCGTTTTTTTCAGCAGGTGTAATTTGACACCAATCAGAGCAAATGGCCAGTTCGTAGCGCCAGTACAAGTTTGCAAGCGCCAATTTGATCTCAATTAATGCAAGGTTCATACCAATACACATGCGTATTCCTTTGCCGAAAGGAATCATGTAACGTTGCATTTCCCTTAAACGTGAATGGTACTCGTCAGTAGACTCCCCCGTGTTTGGCAACCATCTTTCTGGTAACCATTTTTCAGGATCAGGGAAAACTTGAGATACTCGATGCATCAGGTAAGGCTGACATGACATTTCGGTACCGGCTGGAATTACTATTTTTTTCCCGTTTACAACCACTTGATAAGGTGAATCGCTTACCCTTGGTTCTGGGCCAGATGTGGGTGCATGTACACGGAGATTTTCTTGAACCAATGCCTCCAAATACGGGAGTTTGTCCACTGCCTCTAAATCATCAATACATGCATCCAAATCCCCGGGCTCCCCAAAAACGCTTCGAAGCTCTGCCCTTAATTTTTGTTGCACGTGATGATGGACCGGCCGAGAAAGCTCAAAACACATGAATGTGAGCATGACTGAGGTGGTATCATGGCCTGCAATAAGGTTATCACTGACATTAGAGTATGCGCGAGGCCCATAAAGCCCATTTTTCTTAAATGTGTCTAGTGTGCTAAGATTTTGGCCTTCGATCACATCTTTCTTCGGTTCTGCTTCTGCTTCTGCTTCTGCTTGTTTGTACAAACTCAAATGCCATTTATCTAATTCTGCTGCAGCTGCTGGGATATCTTTCCCAGCTGCCCAATTCCAGAAACGTGGCATTCGGGTGGTCCAGAAAACCATCGACGAAACCATTCTATAATAGATCAAAACACGTCTTTCATCAGGATTTTGCAAAAGATTGGTGGCATTCTGCACCCCGAGCTCAAAAGCCGATACCACATCCATGGCTAACGATGCAAATAACGAATGTATCTCTATTCCCAATCCTGTTTTCTTTTTTTCTGGCTCAAACCAGCTCCCTGAACCAAGTTTATGTCCCTTCCCGTGTTTATTCAAACGCAGTTCAGCATTTAAATAGTCGGGTGTTTCTCCTGAAACAGAAGTCAAATAAACTTGATTGACTAGTTCCTTCACGTTTTGAATCAAATTTTTTCTCGTGGCGTTTTTCAGACTAAAAACGGACGATTTCAGGTATAATCCTTGGATCATTTTCTTAAGGGCAAGGTGCTTGTCGTTGTTCAATTCAGCAAACATGTTGACTTCTCCATGAAACCTGAAGTTCTGGTAGTAGGAGCCCTTAGGCATGTTTTTCACATATATATCATGGACATATTTTGGGTCGCCATTACAGCTAATGGCCGATGGAGAAACAATTACAAGATTTCCGTATTTTTCGTGCAATGCATGGGCTTTCTGGATCCACTGGAACTTTCGTTGTGCATTGAGCCACGGAATATATGAGATTCTGTATAAATAGGGCCCAGGAACATGGCGTAAAGGAGAAATAAAGAGGGGGTAAATCAAGAATTTGTATATTAGTACAGCCACAAGAAACACCACCAACGTAGAATACTGGTGTTGCTGTATTTCCTGCAATGTTTCGAAAATAAGTTGTGTGAGCATTTGACGGATGCTTGTTATTACCGCGGCGATGATTTGCTACTGCTTAAGTACATAACTTACTTTTTTATGTAAAATTATTGACATGTCGAGACGTTTCTGGTTTCGTATTATTGTATCCGCGTATAGAAAACCGCTCAACTTTCGGCTCGCTAAGCGCATAAAGAAATTTCAGAAAAAGTCTGATTTCGCGACAACTCAGATCCCTTTTCGAAAGAAAGATCTTGAATGTTCTGACTAGTTAGGTTTGTACCAATAGAATTACAACTTATCGCCAAAATGAGCTCATTACAAGGGAAATAGTCCATTCTTTATTCGTATATTTAATCTCTTGAGATGATAGCCGAAGTATGTATGATCAAGTAAATCGCGTCTACGTTTATGCTAACTTTACGTCATATTTCAGTGAAGGAATACAGTACTACCCTAAGAGAATTATTTGAGTGATTACATAAGTGATTTTTCTATAAAAGAAAAGAGATTCTTGTGGGTCAAATGTAGAATATTCTTAGCGAAATGCAGCACCAATCAATTGTTGCAATGAGTTGCTTCCTGACTAATAATTTATTCATGATTAATAATAGACTGTAATAGACTGCCTCCACTGAGCAATTGAGACTGATGTTATCCATATTTCGTAAAACCATTGCTTTATAGAATTTTTGGAATAATTTTTAATCCATTGAGCTCAGATTGTTTTTTAAGATTCTCTTAGTGAGGTCATTGAATGAAGAAAGTCGGGTCTTTTGCAACCAATATTCTGCTCAACGCCAGTTTCGTAGTCTTTATATAAAAGCAGCCGCTTTTCACATTTCTATGTCATCTTCTCTGTTTTGATCTATAAAAATGAGTACTTGCATTGCAAGTTAGCTTCTTTAGAGCCAAAGTTAAGTATCACATTCCTTGTTGGTCATAAATGGGAGATTTCAGTACCAGTGAATCGATTTGAAATTAACGAAGAAAAGCTAAAATAATTTTTGTCAAAAGAATCCGCCTATGTTTCGAAATCTCTCATAACTTTTAAACTTATTTATTGTCACAAGATTAGAAGGTTCAAGACTGGCACTAAACAGACGCGTCGGAGCTCCCAATTTTCTACAATGGATGATCTCACGAAATTGTGACAAAAAATTCTAAACAAAAATGTGTAAATTATTAACTGCCTTCAATCTTAAAGGGTGTGAGAGGAAAATAGAAAGAAAGAAAAAAATTGGAAAAATAAAAAATTAAAACCTGGTGTTTTGTTTTCGCTTGTTTTCTACAACGATCGCTGATCTCCACGTCTTGATCGCGCACAACCAGAACGCATCTTGCGAACAGGCCGTGAACAGAATATCCAACTATATTTTACAATAATTGATTAGAAACCCCCACTTGACTGTGTTTCAGCTTTGCCTCGTTGCTTGTTTCAGCACTCTTTATCTGAAACATCCATTAAAATCACAAAAAATCATACATTCCCCCTCCCTCTCTTTAAAAAATAACTAGACAAGATTTCCACACGCGTCTTTTCAAATGACAGTGAGCCAACTTAATTTGAATCAGCTTTTCGTCACGTGGCTCGACGACAAATTTGAGGAGCTCACGGCAAAAGGGTCGAAAGTGGCGTATGCTTATAATAAGGCGCTGGATAAAATCAAGGCGTTTCCTGACCCAATCACTACGCCAAAACAACTTAACAGTATTCAGTATGTGGGTGCTAAACTTATAAAGTTTTTATGTGCCCGGTTGAAAACACACTGTGGTAAAAACCAAATACCGGTCCCTGAGGAATTTGTGAATTACGTGGGCGGCACCGAGGGTGGGAAACGACTGCATGAAATAGAAACTACCGAACCCAACAAAAAGGCTAAACCTAGTAATTGGGTACCTAAAAGACGTGGAGGGCTGTGGGCAATTCTCCTAGTTTTATATACGACGGATAAGGCCCGCCGTGGCATGCGGAAAGAGGATATTATAGCAGTTGCAGAGAAATACTGCGATAAATCGTTTACTGCTAATCCGGCAGCTCGTGATTATTACTCTGCATGGGATGGTATTAAAACGTTGATAAAACGTGGATTGGTGGAAGAATTCGGCCGGCCGAAATGCTACTTTATTACCGAGGAAGGGAAGGTCATGGCACTGGTGCTTCTGCGCCAAGAGGGAATCGAAAGTTCGCCTATAAAAGCGCCTGATGTTTCGTACGATAATGGGCTCCGTGTCTCGCCCACCTCCTCGGTCTACAACTCGCTGGTGCTGTTTATTCGGGATCAGGATCGTGATCAGGATCGGGATCAGGATCCGCCTTCAAGCCCGCTGAAAGTGCAAAATACGAGCTTTGCCGAAAGATTTGGTACTTTACATAATGAAACCCGTGAATCTGTGGTTCATACACAACTAGCGCCATCGTCACAACCGCCGGTGATTTTAGATGACGACGACCTAGAAGAAATGGCACTGCAAATGCCGGAAAAACCGCTGCTTTTCGTTGATGAAGATGAGAATGCAAGATCTCCAGAAAGAGTGGTTTTGGATCCTCCTGTAGCACGGAAAGAATTGCCGCCCATCGCTTTTCGGGAACCGCGGCTTATGGATCCGGCCTTGATCAATGAAATGCCGCCACCACCCCGGTTCCCGCAAACGCTGCCTGTACATTCAAATCCGGCATCCCAAAGTCAAACGCCAGTTTCTATGCAGCGCCCTCCTGTCAAATCTACAATAAGCCCAGCAGTGAAATATACCTCAAGTTCAACACAAAGACACGCCTCGCTGGACTTGGGCCATCATGATGCCACTAATAAAGTGTACCTGGGAACCCCATACGATGTATGGACACCCGAGGATTATAGTGTGGTGCTTCTCCTAGATAATCGTGAGATCCGGTCACAAACAGAGCGTGATTTCTTCTATAAGAAAATTGTGGCTAAAGGCATTGCCTGTGATGTGCGTCCGCTTGCTGTAGGCGATGTGCTCTGGGTAGCTCGTCATAAGAAAACGAAGAAAGAGGTGGTGTTGAACTATATCTGTGAAAGAAAAAGAATCGACGATTTGGCCGGGTCTATCAAAGATGGCCGTTTTGCAGAGCAGAAGTCTCGTCTCAAGAAATCGGGCATTAAGAATATCCATTATTTGGTGGAAGAGGCCGGACTTCTGGATGTGCAACGGATTGTTGATATGAAGGCATCGATTGAAACGGCGATTTCCATCGTAATCACGGTCTCAAATTTCAGCATGCAACGGTTTCGGCGTATTGACGATACCACCGAGTGGTTAGTGGCGATGTCGCAACTGTTGCAAAACAAATACTCGGGAGTTCGTCTTTTGGTACTTAAACCACACGTGGTGAACAATCAGGACGACTATTTCCGGTTGCTACAAGGGTTCCGGGCCAAGTTCGAGACCCGCAAAACCCCTTACGAATGTGTGCATTCCTACACGCTATTCCAGGATTTGTTGGTCAAAACAAAGATGATGACGGTGAAGGAAATGTTCATCAAAATGCTCATGCTGGTGCGTGGAATTTCATTTGAAAAAGCAATTGTGGTGCAGCGCCAGTTCAAAACCCCACGAGGGCTTATTGAGTTTTATCTTGAAAACCAGCACTTGAGTGAAACTGAAAAGGGGATGTTGATTTTACAGAAATTCCTGGATGAGGCGGGACCCAGGAAATTCACCAAGCCTTCGCTGGTGGCAATGTACGAGGTCTGGGGGAAGGAAGTTTGTTAGAGAGAAAATGAAATATATAAATAGGAATGAAACTTTTGGGGATTACAAAATTTATAAAGATTGTGAAAATTGTGAAAATTGTGAAAATTATGGGAATCACCTCTTTTATTAAAGAGAAAAACAGCTCTATATCCTTTTAACTACATTTATGAAGACGAGTCTGGAGGTCCAATCCATTTTTTCGCACCCATTCGAAGTTCGCGACACTCGAAGTTCCGAACTCACCAACAGAGAAGAAGAAGAAGAAGCAGAAGAAGCGAAAAAAATTCGTGTCGCACTCATATACTCACCTCCAAAATTTTCAAGTGAAGTGCAAAGGTCGCAAAATTAGAAATAAAACAAAAAAAATTAAAAAAAATAAAATAAACAAATAATCAGGAATTCACAAAATGAGGTCCACCGCAGTTTGTCTCGGCAAGAGGACGCTTAAGTACGGCGGAAAGTCGGGAGTTTTGCCTGAGGTGCGTCCGGTTTTCAGAAATAACCCCATCCGTCCGAAAACAGAACAAGAAATCGAGGAGGCTTCTCAGATCGAACAAGGTTATGCCGAAGGGATCCCACTTCCCAAGAGAAAGGGTTTTAAATTCAGCAGGGTGCCTGCAGAAAAACCTGTTTTGACGGTGAAGGAAAGAATCGCCAAGATCGACGAAAGACCAGTTTCTACTAAACCGGAATCTGAAATGTCTAAAGACGAGTTATGGGCCGTGCAAAGAGAAAAACTTAGAAGACAGTATTTGAAAGAGGCCTATATGACGGAAAGTAAACGGATCGCCAAGCTTGAGGCGTTGGAGGCCAAGCAACGGGAGGCCGAGGCCCAGGAAAAAAAGAATAAACAGCATAAGGAGTCGGAGGTTGCTCAACACACGTTGCCTACAATCGACTCGTATTTGAGCGGGCCAATCATGAGACGCAGAACGCCGGCCGAGCAAGCGATTGTGGATGAAAAACGCATGTTGAACCGTAAAACAGCCGAGTTGGAGGCCATGAATGCTAAGGCCACCCAATTGTTGGAGTTGTATCATGCTGCCGCCAACTATATCACCACGGAGGAAGAGTTGGAGCGTGCAATCAACGACGCATTTGAGGTCAAGGTGGGCCGTTTCGAGAGTTCCGAACGTTTGATCGAAGACAAGCTTTTCGGCTACGCTAACTCGTTTGCTAACACCAAGAGCAACGAGCAGTACATCAAGGATGCTGCCTATGGTGAGATCAACGGCCAGCCAGGCCTTAACACCGTGAAGGATGCCTTGAGCGGAGAGGCTGAGCTTATTAGACGCGAGGCCCAGCGCAGACTCAACCAAAACTAGACGTGTACATAGAGGAATCAAGGAAAAGTGAAAAGAGTTAAGGGGCTTGTAAGAGATTATGTTTGCTAGAGACGTTTTTTTTTTTTAGGAAGCGTGTGTTAGGCCAGTTATCACTAAAGTTAAGGGTATTGAGTGGGGTATTTACCTGGTACTCAATAGAAAAGATTGGCTGGTTTAATGTCTATAATTTATGTCCCAGTGAAAGAGAGACTTACTCTTTATAAGCATCTTGTAGCTATTTCTTGTATCTGGAATGATTGCATCCTACTGAGACAAAAGTACACAAAGGATAATTACCAGACACCATTTCTCAGTCACTAAAGCTTAAAGGCTTTTTCATCAACGTCGCTCAGATTAGCAAGACGCATACTGCTTATCTGATAAAACTTCTTTTAGTCTTTCTTTCTCCTTTTTACTGAAAGTTACTGTTTAAATATTTTGCTGTTGGTAAATAGTCGTAAGTTTGGAGAAGCAGCGGCCCAGTCAATTGCTGCTAATGAGCTAAGCATGCAAAATCACTCTGGCTCGAGTTCATTCCTATATTCAAATATTCCTATATTATTCCATGACTTAATTCTCCTTCTATAATTATGATTATTCTTATTCCTAATTCCACCCATTAGTAATATATGATCATAAACTTGACCAGCCTTTTTCTTCTTTTTTTTTGGTGCACGGTCAAGCCTAAGCTCCGCACCATCAGCCTAACCCAAAAGGTGCGACTGCGCAGAGGCCTCACTAAACCAGAATCCAGGTATTTATTTTCTTTGATTTTCATCAAACGTCCAGTGGAAATCTCACGAAAACACGGGATTTTTTTTCTATTCTTTTTTTAGTCATGTCTGGACAGCCACAAACCTTGCTGTATCAGCGGTTTTTCACGGAAACTGTCCGCCGGCGCATGCGCTACGTGAACAAAATCTGTTTTTTGGTGGCCGTTGCTGCGTCGATTCTTCTTAGATTTACATACGGCAATTTCTGGTGGAATTTGGTCGAATCAAGTTTCCGTGTGCCGGTGATCTTTGCGGCGCTTATGCTTGTGAAAAACGGCCGCTTGTCGCTGTCGAAAGTCGAGTTTTCTACTGCAGAATCCGTGATCCAACAGACCATTTATTCTATTTTCAATGCCAGTTTTGTTTGGATTTGGGTGCGTTATCTTGCCGCCAGTTTTGCTATTTTCGGCGTTTTCTTGGCCCAGCTCCCGCTTGCCGCCAACTACTACGTATTGGCCAAAGAATTCCGTTTGAAACCGGCGGTTAACGATGCGTGGGTCTACTTTTGGTTCTATGCATTTTATTGTGCGTCGATCTACTCTTTCCAGCACGTTATTTTCCAACGCCAACGGCTCAATCTTCGCTACGGCGTGGCATGTGTGAAACCGGACTCGGCGCTTTTCCGGAAAACCGGTTTTTTGCTTGGGTCTGCCCTGTTTTTCGCCAGTTTTGCTGCTGTTTCGGCACCTTTCGTGTATTTTTTCTCCAGATCGTTTATTTACCGCATAAACTGGCCATTGCTTGCTCTTTCCGGCTTAGACACGGCGCCAATGTCGTTCAGTATTGGCGTGTCGACGGTGCGTGATGGCTTTTTCGCCTCTTTTATTACGTTTCTTGCATGGGAAACCGTGAATCACGTGTTTGATACTTATGCCACAATTGGTTGTGTTGATGGGAAAACCACCATTAGTGCACGCAGCACAGATCCTGTTGCCACGCTTCTCTCCGGCTTGCGGGATGTTGCTGCTGATCACGCGTGGGCCCGAACCACGGCGTTTCAAGAACTTGCGTATATTGCATCATCAAAAGACGCCTATTGCGTGAAAACAAGAAACTCTATTTTCAACCCTACGCTGCGCCTGGGTGAAGGCACATGGCCGGCGATTCTTGACGAATGTGCGCTTGTCATTAAAACCACATCGTCACGCATAAATTACCGGTCTGCAGCAGATATGGACTATCTTAAAAAATTGGCGGTTATTCCGCTTGAAGAACCGGTGGCTGATCAGCCGGCGAAAGACGCCTCGTATATTTTCGGCAACTCGCACGATACAACTTCAAATGATACAACAGAGTTTGCCGTCAGTGCTACACTGAGCCCACTCAAATCAAAACAGGATGCGTTTTTGCCAATCGCTAAAAGCGGCACATGGACGGTATTACAGAAAATGGTTTCCACATTTTGGAAGCCTCTCGAGCGCCTGTTTGACTCGGTTTACGACCAGTCGACTTCGCATCATAAGGCACAATTGCGTGCAAAAACTGTCGCATGGAGATCGCTTCTTACAGACTTCCATACACGGTTTTTGCATTCAACAATCGGTATCTTTTTCCGCTTAACCGCTAAGCGTGACGCCGAGGCCCGGGTGCTGAACCCGGCACTTTACGGAAGCGCCGTGATTGCGATTGCTGGATTCTTGATGCATGCAGTAGAAGAAGACCGGTCAAATACCGTGACCAATACGCACATTAGCGAAGTTTTAAATGTTCTCGAACGGCCAATTCGGTCCAGCGCTAATTATACTGACGTGTTGCCTGCATCTGTATATGTGCCAAAGGGTAAACTGGCGGCGAAAAACCAACATATGGTGGCGTACATGCACGACTTGACCATGAACGAGTTTTTCCAGCTCTGCGTCAAGTACAACTACAAGCTCAACGACTTGCTGTTATCGTCGCGAGCATTTAAACTTGCTAAATGGGTGATCGATGTGCTGATTGCCCAGCAGCAGAAACAGGATAAATCTCAGATGGAAACCTACCTCTGAATAATATAGTATAACATAACACAACATAGCATAGCATGGCATAGCACTTTAAGAAAGAAAGAACTCACTACAGAAATCTTTCTTTTTTTCTCTTCTAATTTTCTTTTTTTTTTTTTAATTTATTACTTTAGTCAAACACTTCCCCTGCATCTACCGTCTATTTACCAACGCCCGACTCTTCATCGTACCTGTCCTGTCCCTGTCCATGATGAGGCAACGAATCAAGCAACACGGGCTTCAACACCTCCTCGTCAAACTTGGTGAACCACCGTGCGTGTTCCTCAGCACTCAAAAATGCACCTAAAACACCGTTATGTTGACCAGAGGTCAAGTTGGCAGAATCACCTGGGGCATAAGAGACTGGCTCAGTTAAAAGGTCCTCGATATCGCTCGTATTGAACTCGTCGTCGTTATGCAAATCGGTACGTGAGTTAGCATGCGACAGTGTTCTTGAGGTCGACATTTGCTCTTCGTTTCTGTATATGGGCGATTTTCCATTGCCCAGTCTAGAAGAAGAAGAGGCCGGGTTAAATCTACGACTGCCCATCACATTAGCAGTGTTTCCAACCGCCAATTTGGGTGCCACAATATCAAACTCATCGTCGGAATCGTCGCCATCTTCCACCACGCCGATTTTGATTCCCAAGATCTCAAGCATTGAGGCGGTTGTGCCACCGAAAAAGATCACTGTAAGCACCACCACCACAAGAACAGTGGCCACAAGCGTGGACTTGGCCTCGCCTTGGAGGCCCAATGCCAATGCCACTCCGACGGCACCTCTCAAACCAGCCCAGAAAATCATCATCTGGTAAGAATGGCTGATTTCCTCTGGTTCGGGCTGTGACGAAAGACCGCCATTCATGAGATTACTACGGTTGATCTTCTCGTGTTTGGCCCTGAACAAAAAGTTGAGCAAACGCGATAATGGGAACACAGCACACCACCGGGCCACACAAATCGAAATGAAGGTGACGATAATAAGCAAGGGCTTAAACACCAACTCGACCTCGGTGAAAAGCGACAAGCCCAAATAAATGAAAATGAAGTTTTCCGAGAGCTGCGCCAAAAACTGGAAGATGTATTTCGTGGCGATCTGTGTACGGCGAGACATGTTAAAGTAGGCATAATGTTTCAACGTGATTCCACAAAAAAGCAACGATACAATGCCCGACATATGGGCACCGTTTGAAAAGAAATATGACTGGTACGCAATCAAAAGCACAAGGCACGTTTCAATCTGTGGGTACCGTCTAATGTGCGAATGTTTCAAAATCAACGCCACCAAAATACCTACCGACATGCCAATAATCGTCGACACAGTGAAAGTCATCATGAATAAGCCGATACCTTCAAACATCGACGAGAAATGCAACGGCTTGCCGTGGAACTGCTGGCAGGTTTCAAACATGACAATGGAAATGGCATCATTCAAAAGCGACTCGCCAAAAATGATGGTGTACAATTTCGGGTCGACTTTATACGCGTTGAAAATCGACAAGATCGTGACCGGGTCTGTGGCCAGAAGCGTGGCGCCTACGGCCAATGCATCAACCCATTCCAATTTCACGCCATCCACACCCAAAGCCGTCCATATATATAAAATGGTACCTAATACTAGCGACAGAATAAACGTGCCCGGAATTGCAAACGTGAGAATCAGGCCAATGTTGCGGAAAAAGTTCGCCTGATGTAGCTCGTACCCGGAGTTCAAGATAATTGGCGGAAGCAAGATATTGAAGAAATACCCGGATTTAAACTTGACCGCATCTTGGATATAATGGCCCGGGGCCACCCGTATAATCAAGCCTACAATCATGCCGTAAAAAATCGAAAGCACGGTTTCGTGCACGGCCTTAATGCGCCGTTGCTGGAGATAGTACAGCGACCATAATGCCGAGCAAAGCAAAAAAAGAAGAATGAAAAGGGCCCATGAAGAAAACATCTCTTCAGTCACCGGATCGGCCTCTTCCTCGGGATCTGGGAGCGGGGTTTCGGCAAAGTCGTCGTCTTCTCCGGTCACCACCCGCCGCACGAGATACTTCACACCGCGTTTCAACACATGTCGCGATACGTACGATACCACGGCCTCCATAATGAATTGTGTGGTGTTGTAGTTATATTTTTTTTTCTGTTATTATTATTATTTTAAGCTTATAAAAGAGGGCCCTGCTAGTTAACTCGCGCACTGTTTTAGTTACAGGACAGCCTGGAGATTTCGAGTCTGCACTCAGGCGGCGCGATTATCACCACCACTGCTGCCTGCCCTGCTATCTGATTCTGGGAGACGTTGGCCGGGCGTGTTTTGTTATATGCAGGTTTTTCCCGGCCCGATCCTTGTTTCTACCGTTATGGTGGCACTCAGCCTTCTGAAAAGATTGACTGATTATTTTGGTTTGATAGTGGCTTTATTTTGTTTTTTTTTTTTTCTTTTGTTCTCAGAAATTGCCGTTACGGCATTGCTGGTGTATGGTAACAATTTCTTTAAGCAAAATACGTGGGCCCAGTCCCGCACCTTTAATTGCAAGGTGCATGTGCTAATAACCTAGGTGGATTTTAAGGATTATGGTCACATCCTGAAATTTATCGGCAGTGTCTCTTACAAACACAATATAGAGTGTGGGATTTCCACCACTGTGTGGGGTCCGCAGGAAAAACGTCTCAGCTGAGAAATAAACTTTGGGTTTTGGGTCACCTCACACTGTCTTTGGGTACATAGAAGTGATTGTACAGTCAATTCCCCTTTTCAGACTAAGAGAATTTACTTAAGAATACAGACAAAGAAAATTGAAGAATAAGTACTAGTTTTCTTTTTGATTAAAGAATAAAACAACGAAATGTGCCGTCACTCAATGTCGTTGTTATCTTTATTCTTTGAACAAAAGCTTTGTTCGCAGGGTAAGCCACGAAAGCGGGACCTCCCCACTTACACTCTCCCATCAGAGTGGGAATTTTGGAGAAATTTTGCTCTTGTTCTCTTCGATATTTTCTTTCAAATATTATTAAAATGAAAAGGTTTTTTTTACTTTAGGGTGTCCAGTAAGTAATCCTCACTAAATGTTAGTATGAGTCATGTCCATATATATCCGTTTCCAATAATTTACAAAATACTCTCTTGAGGTCGCAATCTTCCTAGAGACATAAAATTCAATTTTACGCGTTTAAAATTTGAACGAGGATTTTGAAAATTATTAAAGCTGGCCGGTTAACAATTTCAATTATTCTAACAATTGTAATATTTATTTCACTACAATTATCTGACTAACACCAAGAGCAATCCAGTAATAAAATTTCTAATCAAAACCCCCAAAGAGCAAGACACCACAATTACCACCAGCATAACCTGCAGATACGGGGAAAACGGCGCGCTCAGCTTTTCGTTACTTTGGGGGCTATGGAAGCTTATTTTCAGGGGTCATGATTAAGGCCATATATAGGAATAGAGTCACATAGGCATAAATCGCCCGTCACATAGAGAAAAATTAGCCTTATGACCCGTTTTGAAGTAAAGCATCGATCATAACGATAGTTGCTGCATTCAGGGGCGCTGGCCATTTCTAGTTTGGCCGATAACCGCCTGCACACACTACGCAAGACGCCTTCCCAATGCAGGCTGTCTATAACATGGGCTTGCGGGCGGCTGACTTGTTCAGGCGGGGCAAACATCCACAATACGAGAAAATGTGTACACCACCACAGCAACGAGGCACTTCAACACTCAAACACTGTTAATGATCTGGCTTGATTTTAATTTTCAAGTATTGAAACTATGATAAGCGCGTCCATTGAAAAATTCTCGCAAATATTCCTAAACAAGCGTCAATAAAACACGATCTATTGTGGTCTGGCATATACTCACCACACGTTTCTCGATACGGCGCGAAAAGTTGTTTCTTTTTGCTCTGTATTTTTTTTTTTTTTTTTTTGATTTCTTTTTACTGGGCCGCAGACGTGCTTCTAAAAAAAGCCACCATACCAGATTTCTCCGTCTATTCCACCACATCGCTATTTTACATACACCACTTTTTTCCCCCCTAGATCTTTTTTGTCCTTCGCTTATTTCTTTCCTGCCACACACCACCTTGTTATTTTTCTCGTGTTCGTGTGTTTCCCACCTTGAAAACTTGGAATAAAACCAAACCCATACCCTCGTTTTCATATTTCTGATCCGCTGCTAAAACTGGACGCCCCCTCGATCTTTCGCCTGTATTTGCAGCTTTCCTATTTACAGCCACCGGAAATCTTCTACCCGTGCCTGAAAGATTGCCTTTAATTTTTTTTTACTGTTGTCTTACTTCCTTTTAGACAAGAAAGACTAGCCGCCGCCGCCGACTACTCAAACACAAACAGACTTTAACCTTAATATGTTGAGTGTCAACCATAGCGTGGAGGATATCGATAAGTACGCGTCTAAGCAACAGCGAACGTCGCAGATCAACCCCAACCACTCGTCGTCTAATATCTTCCAATTGAATCACCCGCGTGCACTGCGGGCGCCTTACGCTAGTCATTTTGTGCCCATAACGCCGCCTTCATCAAACTCCCCAACGCCAGTCACGGACAAGCGGGACTATTTCTCGTTTGGGCCGGCCTCGCACGCGGGGTCAACCACCAGTCTTGACTCATATGCTATTCCGGAATATGCAGCAGCTGCGTTTCATGTACCTGCGTCTGCACCAGCATCAATGGCTGCAAAAGCAGCAACTTCCGACGCTACTGTTTCATGGATCCGGAAATGGGCTCCCGATATCAACTGGGAAGTCGTTACCTTATGCGGGTTCTGGTATGCGTTCTCCATTGTCTCTTCAAACTCCACCAAAGCCATTTTGTCGCGTTTTCTGTACCCAATTACGCTAACACAGTTCCAATTTGTGCTCAACGCGTTGCTTTGCTCGGGGCTTTTTGTAGCCTTAGCTGTGATCCCCAAATTCAGCCGAATGTTTCCTGCTGGGTCCGTGCCTCTGTTACCTGAACTTGACTACTCCTTGGTGAAATTTCTCACACCCACTGCAACTATCGTCTCGACCACTCTACCCATGGGAATTTTCCAGTTTGTTGGCCACATCACCAGTCACAAGGCGACCTCCGTCATCCCGGTATCTCTAGTACATACCGTGAAAGCGTTATCTCCGATCACCACCATCTTGATCTACAGATTGGTGTATAAAGTGAATTTTAAGACTGTGACGTACGTGACATTGGTGCCCTTAATGATGGGTATCATGCTCACATGTTACAAGCCAAAGAAAGCTCTTGTGTCCGTTAATGAAGGATACGTGAGTGGCTTAGTTTATGCGTTTGTTTCAATGTTCATATTCGTTTCGCAAAACATCTTTGCCAAAAAAAGATTGACCTACAATACGTCCAAAGAGGCCAACACAGATTGTCTCCCATCCTTCAAAAAGGACGACGAAAAGAAGTTGGATAAGTTGACTATTTTGTGTTTCTGCTCTTTGATTGGGTTTTTGTTTACCATGCCCTTCTATATTATTTCAGAGTTTCGCAATGAGGTATTTTCGTTATCACAAGTCTCCTACCCCTTGATGTTTTTGGTGCTTTTAAACGGTTTCTCTCATTTCATGCAATCTCTCTTGGCGTTCCTGCTTTTGGGAACGATTTCCACCGTCAATTATTCGATCGCCAATATTATGAAGAGAATTGTTGTCATAATTTTCGCATTTATCTGGGAGGCAACATTTAGTTTCAGTGGCACACAGAGTTACGGTATTTTGCTCACTGCATTCGGCCTTTACGCTTATGATAAGTGGGGTATTGAGAGAAAGAAAACTCGCCCCAGTCTAAAGTGATGAGTGAGAGTCTTCATGCCTTCTTACGCATCCTGACATACCCCTTAATAGTAATGGCATAGGCGGTTCTACGTCTTTTTTCGATAAAGTTTTTTTTTTTTTTCCTCTTAATTTTTTGTCAATATTGAAACCAATATACAATTTAAGCAAAGTGTCTTGGGTAGCACTGGTCAATGACCACCATCAGTGTTCAACATCTTCTTGAAAATATCACCAAAGGCGACCATAAACACGGTCTGCCACACGCCCAAACCGACTCTAGGGGCGACACCTCTATACAAGCCTTTGACACCATTGTTCGAGTAGATGTACTTTGCGGTCGAAAGCACACCAAGGTTCTTTGGTCTGTTTGGGTCCGAGGTCTTCGACTGCATCTCAACTCTAATGACTTCAATTGGCTGATTCCATGCAGACAAACCACCACCAATAGTCGATGCAGCGATTTTCTCGACGGCATTCAATCTGTCGTCTTTACCCTTACCAGTAAGACTCTTGATGGCATCCTCAGCCAAACGCGAGAGTCCAAAACGCGAGCCCCAATTCGTCATTTGTCTAATGGCAACGGCGTTGACACCCTTGTTGATGCCACGAATTCCCTCCTTTTTGTAGATCTCCTTGAAAACTTGGAAAGAAGACAGTTGAGGTGCACCCGCAACGGCGGCTTGCTTTGCCCGCGTAATCTCGACCGTTTTCATACAAGTACAGAAACCCATGGTAAGATAAGCTTGCGCCACACCTCCAGTGACACCTCCAGCCATTCCAGAGAGGAAGCCATTGAGGCCCCAGCTACGATAACGGTATTCCGCCTCGGCAGACACAAACAACAACACGGCACCTTTAGTCGAGGCCTCGATCCATGCCCATGGAATCAAACCCTGGTAGAAACCCAGAAGGCCACCACGTGACCAGACAAGCTTGGTGGCCTGTGGTAAAGTCAACAGACGGTTGGCGGCCATGGTCGTTTTCACGACCTCAAGTGGCTGGCCCAACGTTGTGACCTCGGCTAAATTCAAGCCTGCGCCCAAAAGAATGTTTGAGAAGTTGATGGGCTTCTTTTCAATGCGCTGCGTCAGTTCAGTGGCCATTTTCTATACTTTTGTTTTGAATCAACGGCAGGAAATCCAGTACCTATTTCTTTTTTCTTTCTTTAATGAAAAAGTGGTCAATTGGGGGTCTAAATTTTTTCCTTTCTTATTGGCGATGTGCCTCATTAAACCCACAGCCTGGTGTTATCGGCGCGACCTGCACACAAGAATAAAAAAAAACGAAGATAACCAATTCCTGATCTTACCGGGACAAAATATATTTGTATATTCCGTTTATTTGCAAGCGGATTTTCCCAAAACAAATTCAAGGCCTTGAACAAATTATCATTTTTCGGCAATTTGTTTTATTTCTAATGAAGTCTTTCATGAAATAATCGCCAATTTCTTACAAAATATGGTGTTTGCCCGGTCCGAAACCATAAATGCTTTTGCCGTGCCTCGAGGAGTCACACCCGTACACCACTTGCATAGGCGAAATACAGTACACCACCCCAGCATTCTCTAATGAGGATTGAGGAACGGAATGTGTGAGGGCGATTCGGCTACGTGCTATCTTCTTTTTATTTCTTGGAATGAAAAAAATAATATCGGTTCAAGCAAGAATAAGAATTTTCAAGGCTAAAGCGATGAGACAAGACTGATTGTAATTCCAACTAATCCAGTAATGTTCACCGTAATTTCCTTACTTTGCGGCTCACGTGACCTGTACCTCCTCCATGTGATAAAATTTATTTCCCTTCCCGGCTAAAAAAGAATGTGTGAGATAAAATCTGGATGCGGTGAAAATTTATGAAGCCTAGATTTTCATATTTGTTTTGCTCCGATGATTTCAAATCATTTATGGCCAGACCTCATTATCTTAATAATCTCGCTTACTCTGGACTGGTGCGCGATTAACCCCTGATTTTTGTTGGGAACTCGTAACCTGTGGGCGTCAAATCGGTAGCGTCTAAAATATGAACCGAATCAGGCGTCATCAAAACACAGTTTTGTTCATGTTTTTATTATTTTTGTTAAGTCGAAAAATAGTGCAGCTCACTTGAGCTTTTTCCAGTTTTACTGAAATCGAGAAGCTTTATCTTATATGCTGTAATTGCCCGCCAAGAATTTAAACGAGCCACCCTATTCATGCTCCATTTTTTGTTGAATTGGGGGTGGCATCTTATCAAGACAATTTCTTTTCATATAAAAGTTACGCTCGCAAAAAAAAAAAAGAAGAGAATATAATTAAAAAAAGGGAAATTAAAAAAAATAAGAAAACGTCAGATCGCCCGAGAACAATCTGTCCAGTAGCCGCTCCCCAATTGTAAATTGAGTATGCCAAGAGAGGGCATCATCGCGCTGAAACCCAACTTTTTGTGAATTCCGGAGCGCCCGATCTGGTCACGTGATGTACGGCGAGCCCCCGGATCTCACAAGTTAATTAAAGGAAATTTCAGCAGGTACGCTTATGCATGCGGCAAGCAAAAAAGAATTTATTTTCACTTGGCATGTAACTATGTTTTTCTTTCTCTAATCTAATCGGTAGATGATTCACCTCGGAAGTCCGCCCACGAAAAATTACGCCCGATTATGTGTATGCTGAGCCGCCTTCCCCGGTAAGGATTTCTTTTTCCAGGCTTACCGCGGCGCTTACATAGCGCGATTTTTTTTTTTTGGTATTTTTCGTTGGTTTTTATCGACTGTAATCTCGTGGCAGCGCCTGTGTGTGCAGGCCACAGACGCAGTTTTCCCTTTTTCTTTTTTCGTCCCATCTTTAATTTCGAGGGCCTTATAACAAGCGCTAATCCGCGAGAATACCTGATTTTATCAGGCCAGAAAACACCACTTGTAAGCACGCCCTAGACTCTGGCACGCTTTCAAACTTTTTTTTTTTTTGCTTGTCTTTCTCGCCCGCACAACCTTCTTTTTTTTATTTTTTCGTTGAAAAAAAAACCCTGTGGCCATGTCCCAAACTGCTGCCTTTTCCGCTAGCACCACAGGTGCCTCTACTACCACTAGTGCCAGTGTGCAAAAAAAGGGAAATGTTACTTCCTTTTCTGACCACGTGACCGCCATCGACACCTACGGAAACGAGTTCCAGGCTCCTGACTACACCATCAAGGATATTTTGTCGGTGATCCCCGCACATTGTTACGAGCGTCGCACGTTTGAATCGTTGTACTATGTTGCCAGAGACATTTTCTGGATGTGTGTTTTTGGATACGCTGCCAACAACTACATCCATCTTTTGCCCAACTCTTCAATTAGATTTGCCGCGTGGGCGGCCTACGGCATTGTACAGGGTCTTTTGGGTACCGGAATCTGGGTTTTGGCCCATGAATGTGGTCACCAGGCATTTTCCGATAGCCGTGCCGTGAACGATACTGTTGGATGGGTGTTGCACTCTTTCTGGCTTGTTCCATACTTTTCCTGGAAGTTTTCTCACGGTAAGCATCACAAGGCCACCGGTCACATGACCAGAGATATGGTGTTTGTTCCTAAGACGAGAGAAGAATTTATCGAGAAACACGATGGTTTGTCGCTTGAGGAAATCGCCAGCGACTCGCCTCTTGTTTCCTTGTGGTCGTTGGTCCAGCAACAGCTTTTCGGCTGGATCATGTACCTTTTCACCAACGTGACGGGTCAAAAAGTCGCTGATTCGGCATGGGGCATGAACCATTTCAACCCAGCCTCGGCCATTTTCGAGAAGAACCAGTACTGGTACATTGTGTTGTCGGACATTGGTATTTTGACCCAGCTTTTCGTGTTGTACACCTGGTACAAGAACTACGGTGCGTTCAACGTGTTTATTAACTGGGTGGTGCCATACATTGGAGTCAACCATTGGTTGGTGTTCATTACCTTCTTGCAACATTCGGACCCACAAATGGCCCATTACGAGGCCGAGCAGTGGAATTTCGCTAGAGGCGCTGCCGCCACCATCGACAGAGAATTTGGTTTCATTGGCAAACACATTTTCCACGACATTATCGAGACTCACGTGTTGCACCACTACTGCTCAAGAATTCCCTTCTACAACGCCCGTGAGGCCAGCGAGGCCATCAAGAAAGTCATGGGCAAACACTACCGCCATTCCGACGAGAACATGTGGAAGGCGTTGTGGAAATCCGCCAGATGGTGTCAGTTTGTCGAGGGCGACAATGGTGTTTTGATGTACAGAAACGTCAACGGTTTTGGCGTGGCTCCCAAGAAGTAAATAGAATAATGTTTTTTTTCCTATGTTTTTTTTTATAGATGAAAAAAAATCACGCTAACTATAAATGAATTATTTAATGAATGGTATGCCTACCGGAGCTCGGGCTTTGTAAGCAGTGTATTCAGCTCCAAAAAACGACACGAGAAACTTCTCCTCGTACTCGATCCGGATCTGGAAAAACAGAATGAGTTTGATTGCACCAAATACTACCATCACCCAATTTTGAAGCACAATCTGCGTGCCCATAAACCACCAAAAGTAGCCAAAGTAACTCGGGTGCCGGGAAAATTTGTACACACCTCCGGTCACGAGTTTATGCTTTTGTGCATGTTCCTGCTGGATGTGATGATTGAAAGAAACCCCTGCAGTATACATGGCGAGCGACCGGCAAAACTGGCCTGCCAACACGAGGATCAAGCCAATATTCAAATATGTATTATTGTACGCGAAGAATCTCAGTTTGAGGACACTTTCCACCATCGAAGCAAGGTACGCATAATGGAGCTGCACGTCCCCTAAAATAAACGAGTCGTCGTCCGTCTCTTCCGTGTTATATATCGCTGTAATGAAAAATTCTAATGTATGGAAAACGCACTGGAATAGCGTGAAAAGCGCAAGCCGGGTCCATGCGGAGTGCCATGATGCTGAACAGGCTATTATACCAATGCAAAGTGACGACACAGCACCAAGTCCAAATGCTTTTCCTGCAACAATATGCAAACGAACATTCTCCGGCTTATACGAAGAGTAGGAAGCCATTATCGTTACCTGGAAAAATCCACCATTTGATACCGGGGCACTCAGCTTCTTTAAGTATCGGCAGCCGGAATTGGCGCGAAGTGTCAGCCGCAGAAGCGAAGTTCCGTACGCAGGTCCTAGAATTCGGGCCCAGGGCAGACAAGACGCGGGGGATCGATTGTGCCGGCCAGATGCGGTAACTTCATCTCACGAGCACCGAAACTAAGGTGAGATTAAGTTGCACAATCGGGCCTGAGTCGAATGGATGCCGTGTTGCCGCAGATAGCCGTTCTTGCGACTGCTTATGCTACCTCGCTTTTGCACATTTTACGGGGTGGTGCCTCGCCGCTTGCAAAGTACTTGGTTGCATGGGCATTATTTCACACGAGTGAGTACGTTTGTACTCGGAGATTCCTGCCTCGTACACTAACATCATATCTGTTTTTGATGTGGGGAGCTCGTGGAAGCTTGCAGTTAGCAGCCGTGCATTTTGCTAGCATTTTAGAGTACATGATTACCCAAAAATATTGGTATTACCATGGCCTAGCGAAAACAGGTGTGTTTTTGGCAATTTTGGGAATTCTTATAAGGGCGCGTGCAATTGCCGATTGTGGTAATTCTTTCTCTCACTACATCGAGACAGATACACCTAGAGAGCTTGTGACCTCGGGTATTTACGGATGGTGCAGACATCCGAGTTACGCCGGGTTTTTACTTTACGTTGTGGGCATGCAACTAATCTTGGGTAACATTTTCACTTGTGCCGCTAGTTTGGGTGTGCTCTTTTATTTCTTCACGCAGCGTATCAAAATCGAAGAGTATTTCCTCGTGAGTCGTTTTTACGGAGAGCAGTATGTGGCATATCGGGCCCGCACAAAAGCATTGATGCCATACATATACTAAGTCGAAGTGTTCAATTTTATTTTATAAGGATGGGAAAGGAGAGCTATAGAAAATTTCCAGATTTTCTAGTCAACGAATATGCCGGGGCCAGCAATATTTTTGAATATTCTCAGACCGAGCATCTTTTCCTATTGTAATTCTTTTTCTTTTTCTTCGTTCTCTACAAGCTTCTGTTCATGAACCGTTTTCTGGTGAACGCCAACCAGAACTTGCTGGGCACATTTTCATCCTCAGCATAAATCTTCTTCAACAAACGGTCGGCCAATTCCTGACGGAATTGCTGCAAATAGCCCCGCAAAAGCTCGGCGTCGTTTTTCGTTGCAGGCGCCTGGTACACCTCGTTCATGGGGAAACCAATGTCTCCGGGTAACGCAAACGAGTCGAGAGCCAAGTTATTTAGTGTCCGCACTGCCTCCTTGTATGTGACTCTGGCGTTTAATTTCGACAAACAATCGCTCACAAAAAGAATGCCGTAGATGAGCAAACGGTCAGCAGGGCCCTTGATGTCGAAGTTTTTGAAAAAGGAGTTTGCTCTAAACAAATCAAGCGTTTCCTCAATAATATCGTATTCCTGGTTGGGCGGGTAAGAGGGGCCTCTGTACTGTGTGTGGATGGGCAACAACACGATATTTCCGATAACCCTCTCCGACGCTTCGCCTAGGAAAGTTGAATGATAGGCGGGCATTTTTTTTTTTTTTTGTGTATGAGATTTTATGGACTTTGTGTGTTTCAATTAAAAGCTAGGGGATATTTAGGAGAAGCGTTGCTTGGTGTGCGCCAGCAATTGGTGAGGTCAGATTGGGGACCCGGGCGGAGCGTGTACATGCAGGACCAGACATATTCCAGGAAAGAGTGATCTTCAGAGTTTGGGGAAGTTTTCGGATTTTTATCATACTTTCAAACTTTAAAAAGAATAAGATGATTTCCTTTCAGGCCTCTCATTGATAAATGTACAAGTGTTCACAAAACATCGGGTATTCAGCGTTGCCGTAGATTCCGTGAGAGATCTATCACGTGACCTAGAGAAATTAATCGAGTTGTGTATTTCGCTACAATTGTGGTCCGGAGGCCCATAGAAATAGCGACCAGTGATCTTTATGTGGAAGATTTATGGCACACTGCTTAATACAAAAAAAAGTGGGGTTTTACGAAACAACATGATAACAATATATCTTATTTGAGGTCAACTAGTGCGTTTCTGGGCTCGGACCCTTTTACAAACTTTTAATAGTTTAGAATTCATAACTTAAAATTTAAATGAAATATGCAAGGTCTGGTTATACGGATAACACAGTGACAGACAACTGGGTCTTGAAAGGAGTAACGGAAAGAAACATGTGTGTACTTTGCTTATCTGTGGGCACGTGACGCGGCGATCCCACAAATTCTCGTGCGCAACTTAAGTCGAGCCGACATGGGCCGAGCCAATAGTTGATACATATACCGAAATAAACGATCCGTGAAAGCATACAGCGATTAGAAAATCCATTATAGCGGAATATATTTGATAATCGCTTATAAATAGTGATGCTGGGATAGCCATTGTTAAATATATATGGTTAAGGATATTGCTATGAAAATACCGGTATCAAGCCTTTCTATTATTGGACTGTTTGCGCACCATGCAAACAATGCCGCAAAAGCTTGTTCCACATCTTTTTTTTTTTTTTTTTTTTTTTTTTGGGCTGAGAAGTTTATAAAAAGTCAAGATTATTTAAAAATACCAATGAGGCCCACTATCATTATCCAGTAGTATTGATAATTTGGATTGTAGAATATTAAGATATCGCCAAGGAACACTGCACGTGATCATCAAATGACGTCCTCTAATGCAGATGCAGTATAATTAGACAGTCTGAATCCAAACCTGCGTTTCGGCATTCACCTCCATTTGTTAATTCCCCTTTAAGTTTTTATTTAATAAATGAAATAGAATCCAAACTTGGCTTTCAGATTATGCTTGCTTATGTTTAAAAATCACGTGGCCTCAATTCTCCTGAAGACAGTCCAATATATATTTTAAAGATTTCCAAAGTAGACAGGACATTAAGAAAATTGAGACCCTTTCTTTCTTATCGAGGATTTTTTCAGGTCCATATTCGTAAACGTAATTTAATACAAAAATCACAAATTTAACCATAGCCCAAAAGGAAAACAAGAACGGTTATTTGGGAAACCATACCCTTATATTTAATGTAACTTTTCGCTTTAGAATGTTAATTTGCGCTCTGTCCATTTATGTCTGTGGGCCGCTCGCTGGCCCGCGCTATACAAGTGTTCGTTTTTTTTTTTCTTGTTCTTTTCGTTGCCCTTTTTTTTGCTGCGGCCCTACATAAGCCAACGTGAGACTTTCTCCAGTACACAAGACAAAAAATCGTCTCCTGTTTCCACCTCAAAACCACAATTTCGGCATTCGATTCTGCCGAATTTTCCCATTCTTTCCTTTGTATTTTGATATTTGCTGGAATTCAGAATAACTGGACACTGGAAATATCTGTTATCCCAGCACACTTCACACGAACTTTTCTACTGATAATCGTGGCCAAGCGGTTTCTTCAAAACCCAAAACCCACTTCCGATTGCCGATCTCAACACTGTGTGAACGATACAATTGTCCCTTTGCCCAAAAATAAAAAAGATATTCAAAATTTTCAAACATATTTATAATTACAGACAAAATTACTAGCAGACGAAGATCCATCCATAAAAAACTCTAAAAATGTCTTGGCCTCATTCTTCGGGCCACGCCGGGCCATCTGCTTCACCGCATAAAAACCAGTTTAACCTTCCTACTCACCTAATACCGCTGGCTATGATGAGTGCATCTATGGAGCAGCAGCATCACCCGGGAACACCCGACGAAGATCCCGGCTATGGAAACCGGCCCCCATATCAGTCTAGGGGTTCCGGTGGCAGCGGTCATTCCCCTCACCCGGAAAGATACCACAACCACCATTCCGGGGGTGCGACATATCTGCCCTATGCGGGCCACCCCTCGGCTCTGAATCTGCAGCCCGCATTGGGCCATTATCAGTCTGGTGGAAGCCCCGCTAAAAGCAATTTCCCACCTTACTCGGCTGGGCGGAACCCTTCTGCAAGCAGCTTAAGCCACACGCAGAATGCACCTGTTGCACCGCATATTGCAGCATCTTCGTTTTACCCTGCGTACGCCAATGGCAACGCGTCTGCAAATGCCGGAAGCTCACCGCAACACAGCAATTTTAGGGAACAATCAACCGTTCGTCAAGCGCCGACGCCCCATCAACCCGCATTGCACCACCATAAGTCAGTTCCAGACTTCAGGCCGAATCAGCCCATGCATCAGAAACAGCACCCTGTGTATCAGCAACAGCAGCAGCAGCAGCAGCAACAGCAACATCCGCCACGGTCCTACCCACACACACAAAATCACCCAGCCACTCATGGCTATGGTAATACGCAACAACAACATCAGCAACATCAGCAACATCAGCAACAACAGCACTCACAAAGGCTGCACCATCTGCAGCAGGTTCCTGCAAATGTTGCACCCCCGTTTTCACAGCAGGCAGAGCCCAGAACGCCGACTGGCAATAATTTCTCGTCAAAGCACAATGCGCCTAGACTGCAACAACCAGGTGTGCCTGGTGCGGGATATGGTGCTTCACCGGTTGCAGATGATCATGTTGCTAGTCCTCGTACTTACTCTTTATCACGAGCCATGCCGGAAAATCGCAGGGTGGTGACCTCGCCGTCGTTGCCCGTTTATAATGCAGAGTCTCTTCAGGTGCAGCGGCTACGCAAGGAAAATGATCTGCGTGAGGTACGTACAAAGTCGTTGACGGGAACACAGGCACAATTGGCACACACGGCGGCGGGCCAGGCGGCTTATAATGGACACCCTCAGACTCAGCGCTCGATGTCCAGCGGCTCTTCGCATTCGTTCTCGTTTTCCTCGAAATCGAAATCGATTGGAAGTTTGAGTAAGCTTTCGTCGCTTTCCACGAAGAAGTTTTCGAGCTCGGCTTCTTTGCAAAAAGAGCGCTCCGCGTCGCAATCCACATTGGCTACGATGAAGTCCATGTCTGCCTTGGGCCCGCGTAAGCCCATAGTTTACCCGGCATATCTTTCGCGTGTAGCAAAAGCATTCAAAGAAGGTATGCTTGTCACGATCAACATGAAGGATGGTTTGGAGTACCACGACTCTTTTACAGGAAAGGCAGCAATTGATCTCATTTGCCATATTATTCGCACAAATGACCGGAATTTGGCGTTGCTTTTGGGCCGGGCCTTGGATGCACAGAAGTTTTTCCATGATGCCACCTATAATCATCGATTACGGGACTCGGCAAATGAGGTGTATAACTTCACGCGTGTGTACAGCGATGTGGAGTTTTTCGACGAAAACAGCGGCAGCAATTCTAATCGCACATCGTCTGTTTTTACAAACCCAGCTAATAATACGGCGCCGTACCCGACCTCGAATTACCCGCCGATTCCAGGAAGTCCGATCGAAAGCGTGCAGGGCAGTTTCACCAGTTTAAACAAGATGGGTGCTGAGAAGGAAAAAGAAATAAGTGATCAGTCGGGAGTGAATGGTGTGTTTACGATCTTGACCGATTGTTACTCGCCTACCTGTAGCCGTAACCGTTTGTGTTACTCGATTGCATGTCCTCGGCGTCTCGAGCAGCAGGCCAGGCTAAACATGAAACCGCGGGGCGGTCTTCGTAGAGCGGTACTGCGGTTATCCTTGCATGATACAGAAGCTACCAAAACATTGTGGCACGAAACTGTGGACCAGACCGTTTTGGATAAGTTGGACAAGCACGAGAAAATGCGCCAGGAGCTTATTTACGAGCTTATTTATACAGAACGTGATTACGTAAAGGACTTGGAGTTTATGACGGATTTCTACATTATGCCGTTGCGGAATCCGATCAACAACATTATTCCAGAACGTGAGCGTGAGGCGTTTATACGCACAGTGTTTGGTGGGGTTAGTGAATTGCTTAGATTGGCCAAAAGCTTGAGCGAAGCTTTAACTACAAGACAGCAGCAGCAAAAACCAGTGGTGGAATCTGTCGGTGATGTGTTGCTTCTGTTTGTTGGCAGTTTTGAGCCGTTCATTAAGTATTCGGGAAATAAGGTGTTTGCCAGTTTCGAGCATGAGCGCCAGCAGCAGGTGAATTTGAAATATGCCCGGTTTCTTGAAGCAATTGAGAAAAAACCCGAGTCACGTAAACAGGATTTCTCGTCTTTTCTTATTAAGGGTGTCCAGAGACCAGCACGGTACCAATTGTTGGTGAGTGGAATTCTTAAAAACACAAAAGAGGATTCGCCCGACTATAAGAACTTGATCAAGGCCAAAGAGGAGATTGAAAAAGTATTGACAAGAATCAATATCCAGACGGGTGAGGCCAC
>JAJMKX010000308.1:0-57056 GCA_030569435.1 Metschnikowia koreensis | reverse complement strand
GCTTAATTATGAGTTTAATGCTTGGACTACAAGTGTATTCAACAATTGAGAAAAAAGCAAAAATAATGAAAAAAGTAAATTATTAGTTGTACTACCCTAATCTTGGAATTGTCCTTTTACTTTTGTTCCTTGTGTTCTCTGGTTTCATGAGGCCCGGAATGTGCCAACATTGTTTCATGAGAAAATATGTCAACTAGCAATCATGCACAAACAAGTGGCTTTGCTAGCGCATTACTTCAAATTATGCCGAGAGTTCCATCTCACATTCCTGTTTTGAATCCCGGTACTTCTTGGCGTTCATGTGAAGAACGTGTCATTTTCGAGAATCTCATCAATGGACACTTCGGTGCACACATAATCAAATTTTGAGAGCAAATCGAAGGGATTTAAGAATCTTGGACTCTCGTATGCTAACTGAGCATAGGATTTAATCAGAAATTTTAACGGCTAAATATGCCCAGCTCGTAATTTTTTTTTATTTTTGTTTTTGCAGCCACACAAAGACACGCCTTCGCATTAACGAGAAGACCAGAATAAGGTCCAAAATATTTCGATAAAGCGGATCTATTGAGCTTTCCACATTTGACTTATCTTTTCGAAACAGATTTCAGTATAACTGGAGAAATTTTCGGAGTGAAATCAAATACTTTAGATGAGTTCCTACTCAACTTTTGAAATTTTTGAACCATCATATAACAGATGGTGCTAATCAGATAAGAGGCAAGAAGATGAAATTCTAAGGAAAAAAATGCAAGCGGAGAAGAAACTAAAAAAAAGCCTCCGTTCATCAATAATATCTTCCATGAAACTTAGAAGGAATCCTGATGAAGAGACTCTTGAAATAGCTTTTGGTAGCGATTGAGTGTCGATAATCGAAGCTGAGCCTCTTTCCACTCCAGTATAGACTAAAGATTCAGTCTTCCGATGATTTTTAAAAACGTGTACAGTTATTTCTCAACACTTGATTTCTATAAATATGCTTTTCAATAACTTTTTTCCCCTCAACAGAGATTAACTATTTATTTGCTAAAATTACTACCAATCGCTATGCAAGTAAGTTTTACATGTCATTTTCTTCTTCTTCTCTCAGCACTCATATACTGCCGGGCTGGAGCGAGCCCAGTCGAAGACCCCGGGAGGTTTGTTGAAAACAATTTTCATTACAAATTGATCAAGTGCAAAACTTTTAACTGTACCTCCAGAAGCCCTTTAAACATGGGCGAACTAATGTTGGAGTCCTTTCATAAAACTTTAAGATCTTTTATGCAACATCCATGTAGCGAAAGCCCGGAATTGTCTTATCGTCGGCCTATTTTTCGATCTTCAGATTTTGAATTTCTGGTTCTGGTTCTAAGAAATGAATTGCTTCAAATCGAGAATATTCTCTCTGAATATTCTTGTTGTGAGGAATGTTTTTCGCGTCAGCTAACTTTTGCCAAATACATGTTTGATGTCATGAAAGAGGCCGCTAGATTTATGAAACTGTGCAATTTACAGGATAGTCAGGCTGATAGATTACTCTTTCAGTTGATTCAGCTAAATATACAACTTTTGACTTTGTATAATTCAAAAGGAGACCCCGACTATCGTAATAAACTGTACGCAAATTCTATAATTGCTATGAATGACGTCCTACAGGGCTTGGAAGAAAAATTCAACGCGTTAAATTATGTCCCATCCCATAGAAGGTTGATATTCCGAGGTCATTCTTCAAGAGCCAGCATGACTCTTGAAACTTTAGCAAGGCATAAAACCACTTAAGAGCAGGATTCATTTATTCCGATCATTGATTGTGCCCCACCAGATTACATTTTATGTGTTGAGTGAATTTCCACAATAAGTTGAACATCGCGAAGCCAAGAAAATCACCAAAGTCCTTCGTATTTCATTCATTAAATATAAATCACTTACACTGTCTCATTTTAATAGTTTATTATCACGCAGCTTTTGCTTGTGTCCGAAAAATAAAAAGAAAACATGAGACGGCTCGTAATTTTAAAAACTATGGTATTTTTTTGGAATTCTTTTGCGTATAGTGAACATACAAAAAGAATAGATGAATCAGCATCAAAAGACTTTCTTGATATTGATCTTTTTCGGAAATATCACGATAAAGTATTATCTCAAGAAATTGCGACTCAAATCGTGGGAACCTGTTTGGAAAGATTCAACACTGAGTTAAAGTCTTACATCCGTGAGCCAAAGTTTTACCATACAAGATTTGCGCAAACAACTGCCCTCCTCGAAGAAAAATTACTGTTCATTGAATCATTAGTTTCTGGAATATGTGGCCCCAACGATACACTTTCGAACCAGCTACAATTTGCAAAGCACATGTTCACATTCATGAGAAATGCCAGTTACTTGTTGAGAGTTTTTAGTCTCCTGAACAGCACTGCTGAGTGTTTAATATACAAG
The DNA here is from genome assembly GCA_030569435.1 of Metschnikowia koreensis. Taxonomy (NCBI): domain Eukaryota; kingdom Fungi; phylum Ascomycota; class Pichiomycetes; order Serinales; family Metschnikowiaceae; genus Metschnikowia; species Metschnikowia koreensis. The sequence continues at coordinate 54,638 of JAJMKX010000308.1, read as the reverse complement.
TTGATTCAATTTTATGTGCGCTTATTGGCTTTGTGCAATTCGCATGGTGTTCCTGATTCCCTGATCAAAAATTTCACCTCCACAATATCCAAGTTCACATATACGTTAAAAGCTTGGGAAAATATGTATAAGAAATTGAGCGATGTATCCATCAAAACAAAAGAAATACTTGATGCTCAATTTTTTCGAGCCCAACAAGCCCTTGAATCATTAGCAGGTTATTAAAAAGACTCAATTATTACAATAGTTACTGTCACCAAAAGTTAAGTCGCTTTCTCTACAGTCGAGTAAAAGAAGGGTGAGAGTATGTTTCTAGAATGTGTGAAATGTATCATTTGGCCGATTCTATGGTCAGGTTCCAATGTGAAATTTCCGAGTGTATTTGCCTTCCAGAGATGCGGTACTCGCCAAATCACAAGCAGTGACGTTATTTCAGTATGCTGGTGTAAACCAACTCAGACAATATGTAGATCGTGCTTACCAGCTTATCTCGAACTTACAGAATAGCACGATCTATATGTGTTTACTTGTCACAACCATCGTATCTAGCTTGAAACTTTGACTTATCCGGCAAGCTATTATGTTCTTTTAACAGATAGAAAAGCATGGAGTGGAATTTGAATGAGTAGCTGCAGGCCAAATTTCGTATTAAAGCGAGCGGATTTCAGTTTTGAATCAAATGAAATTTCTCAGCGCATTGAATTGTGCTCAAAACATTGCTCAAGATAGCTTTCATCTAGTGTTGTAAATCACTACCGTTTAAGATTTTAATTTCAGATTTTTCCCATGAGATTTAGGTTGTTTTTATTCAAGGCGGCATTTATTTTATCCTTTATAATTGTAACAATTTCGGTTGACAATTTGCCGGGACATGGCAGTGCGAGCATAAGCAAAGGGTTAGGAAATAATACATGGAAGAGAAAAGGGGAATCAATTAATTCAGGCCCGTTTTTTCAAGAGCGTGAAATCAGATTCTGGAAAGAAGCCCAAGCGGCCAATAATCTTATAAAAGAATTTGTCCAGGATTTGCAACTGTTTTTCAATACAACCAATTTCAATGCTGAAAAGTTTGGTGTTCAGGTTGAAGATTTACGGTATAGATTATTAAATATTTCGGCCTCAGTGGAAGATGTTTCACTTTGCAAGGAGCTTTCTACAGAGCTCAAAAAGACGAGGGATTTGTTCGAAGTGATGGAAAATGTCATTGAGAGTTTGAATGGCTTTAAGGCTCTCGGAATAGAAGTAGTCGTTATGTTTCCAAGAATTGATAGCGAGACTGTGGTTTAGAGTCAATAAATATCATTATCTGTTTATAATAAGTGTTACTTTTTTTTAATTGTGCAATTTTTTGATCGCTGAGTGATATGTAGTTACTGAAAACTCATAGTTACGAATATTGGAAGCGCGCATGCTCTCTTAATGAAACGTTCCGTCTTTCAAAATTTATACCGACTTACTAGGTAAATTTCGGGAGGAAAAAAACAAAAAAATAAATTCCAGTTCAAAATAACATCCTTTTTCACACGAAGGTGTCTAACTTCGAACAAAAATAAAGAAAAAGTGTATGTTTATGTAGAATCTCCGCCAAGGACCCTGCACTTTGAACGAGGATGCACGCGAGGCCACATCTGGATTTAATTCGCGTCTATGGGATCTCTAAATTTTGACACGCTAAGCGCGTGAGCCAGCATCCTTTTCTTCTATATTTTGCAGGAAAAGCCAGAATAGGAAAAATTCTGAACGTTCACCTTTCCGAAAACATAATTTATTGCTTTAACTTTTCTTTTTCTATTCTCGTTTTTACGCATTAATCTTTTACAGAAAATTTCTGGTCACTTACCCTCCAGAGCCTGGGTTGGCGGGTTGAGCTTTTTTCCGATTGGGTTTTTGCAGCACGCGCGCCCGGTTAGTATTTTCCCCAAACGAAAGAAAAAAGACGGACGAATAAAAAAATAAAAAAAAACACTGCTGGCGCGCGCATGTTTGGGTTTCCTCCCAATTGGTGCCCTCGGTACACACTTCATAAACTACATCTTGTTGTGACTTTCTAACTCATACTTACAGATCATGAAAGAGACCCCGGAAATGACAGACGAACAAGCGCCAACTATATCAGATATGTTCAAACATGAGAACGGTATGATTTCCTAACTTTTTCTCTCTTTTTCTTTGTTTGTTTTTTGCTTTTTGTTTTCTTACTCTTGCTTCCCCTCACACTGTGATCAAGAAAAAACATAGGCATGACATGTTTGAATGACTATTTGAACAGAAGATATATGACACAGGCCGATAGAAACAAAGTCATTTGTGATTCACAATATTTCGTTTTCACGCTACATCGAATCTTATACTAACACTCTAGACTCTGTTGATATGCTCCTTAAGGAATTACAACATGAAGGGCTGGTGAAGCTCTCGATCAACAACGACGAAACTTCTGGTGCAGGGTCGCCTATCAAGCCTCTCAACTTTCAAGCCCAAAAACAGCCAGAAACAACTCATAAATTTCAGATTCCGCTTACTTCTTTTGGTATTGAGCAAACAGACAAAGATTCAAAGAAGGACTTCAACTCTTCTTCAGACACATACGTCAGTGATCACAATGAAGAAACCCAGGGTGCAAGTGTGGGAAGAGACGGTGGAAACATACTCGGTACTAATGAGCTGCAGCATACACGTGAACCTGTGTCCTCTCCAAGCAAGAGTATAATGAAATCATCTACATCCGGGTCGCCCAAAAAATCGGTGGCATTTCAGCAAGATCTCGATACGCTTCACACTTACATTTCCAAGGATCCTGAACCGGAAACGCCAACAGAATCTTCCCCGCCGCTCAATCATCTGTGGCATGAAGTGGACCATTCGAATATTTCTCAGGATCTGTCGACTATGCCTCCTGTACCTCCCCCTCATACTTCCAACACAATCACGGGACTTTTAGATCTGACGAAAGATTCGCCTTTAAACGAACAAGACAACGACTTTCTTGAACCTTCTCGTATTGAATCCTTCAGAGATTCAGAGAAGGGCCGTGCTAACATGTCTTTGAACGATAAACTCAACGTGTTTTTGACATCATCTTCTCAGTCGAATCATGATGACCTTGATCAGCACCTAGAACATTTGGGCAAGGCATCTCAAGAAGAAACAGATGTAAATATTCATCGCTTATCATATCACTTGGAACAGTACAAAACCACTCCTGAAAGTCCGTTTAATGCATTGACCAAATCACTGGAGCTTTACATTAATTCCGCACATTCGTCTCAATCTTCTCTACAGTCGTTGATGGATTCAAACAGACAACTCCCGGCAGATGCAGTGGAGAAAACCTCGAGAGGTATTCAGTTCAATGATGGTATTAAAGGATTTTCTGACCCGGTAGCGAGTCTGTTAATTCCAATGACAGCAGAAGGTGACAACTCATTTTCCGACTCGTCTAGTTTAGGTTCTCATTTTTCGTTTCTGGGCATCCATTCACAGCTTAAGTCCGAACCTGATCGTTCATATGACCAATCGTACAATCTGACTGAAAAATCGATCCTCAATTTGTTAAACTCGGCATCTCATACTGAACTTCCTGAACAAAAGCAGCCAAAAAGTACATCATCTGGCACAACTGACTCGAATCTAAAGAGAGAGGACTCTTTTGAATTCCAGCTTGATCATCCACTGGCAAAGCTGTCACCGGAACAATCACCTATAGTTAAGGCCGAGTCACCGGAGCCCAAAGTGAAAGCAGAGATTGATTCAATTCCTAAATTATTGGACGCTACTGATGTACCAACTGATCCAAAAATTAAAACAGAGATCTTGGAAGAACATCCAAGAGTGAAATTGGAGAGTGAACTAGAAACGAACTCACCTCGCTCACAGGAAGAAGTTCCGCAGATTAAAACGGAAAATGAATCCTTGGACAAACATGTCTTGAAAAGTCCGATTAAGGGAGAGGAATCAGATCAAAATCTTCAGGCTGAAAGTGGTGCAGGGGTTTTTGAGGAAACGGGTGATGAACTTTTGAAAAAGGAACCTGATCATAAACGCTTTTCAGAATTGTCCGATTATGAGAATGGATTTTACCACGGAGACTCTGACAACGAATCATTCATACATGATGGGCACGATCATTCGACGGATATACAGACCTTCCAAGTTGTGGGAAAGGCTGTCGTTCCAGGCACTGTGAAGTTAGTAACTTCTGCGGATCGTTCCTTAAATCTTGCAAATAGTCACCCAGATAAGGAATCTCCTCATCAGCTGGAAACTCTTAATACTCCTGATGAACATGAGGCAGACTCTTCAAAGGACCAATCAGGGGATTTCGCTCCTACGAAATTGCCTACCGAGCATCATCGGTATGAGCCAGAACAAGACCTGTCAACCAGTGATTCATCAAACCTGGATGCATACAAGGATTCAGTCGATTACTCGCTTAAAAGTTTAGCCCCGCCTCATGAAAAGGATGAACAGTCAAACGATTTGGTAACACCAGCAAGTGAAAAAAAGCAGATGCAAAATGAAAATCCTTCAAAGACTCAAGACTTCGACAGTAGCGTTTTGGCTAATTCTTCAAACATAAATCCGCCCTTAGATATTCAGTTGCCTATTGTGGAGACCGATGAGAATGGATTTGCTGATTTGACTGAGAGAATCAACGAGGGTTCTTCTTCATTCGAGGAATCATTATCGGCTGAAAATGATGTGGAGAAAAGGCCATTCAATTTTCTTTCAATTTGGCACTCCCAACTGTTAAGCCGCCGGCCAGAAAAGCCAGAAAAAGCATTCTACAAGGTTCCATCCATTCTGACATATAACACAGCTGATCTTTCACAGTACGGGAAATACAACATACCACCCACGTTGCAACCAAAAAAGTTTACTGATGTTAATGTTGTTTCTGCGAGGGTTGTCAGTCTGACTTTTGAGGATTTAAATGTATCTGCCTTTTTACCGGAACTCTCTCAAGATTCGGGGCTTGAAAGCCATTTCAGAAATTTGGTCAGAAATAGCTCAACCTTTGATGCTGATAGATCTGCAATGAAAATAACTCAACGTTCGCGCAGAAAAAGTTTTGATTCTCTGAACGTTCTTTCTGAACTAAGCAGATCAGGCACTAGTGATACCATAGCACGTCAACCTTCCAGTCGCAGAAGAAGGTCGATTCATGATACCTTAAAACCCGCGATTTCCACAACTTCAAATTCGGCTGATCCAGTCAATTCGTTTCCTAAGAAGTCAAAGTTTAGAGTTCCATCTTTTGAAATTAAAAGATCCAGTTCTATTTTGTCGCCAAAGAATCAGTACGATGACATCTTTGCTGATGGGTCTTTTGTCGAACCAACTATTAGGGCACTGGGTATGAAAACATTACCAAGCATGGATCGTAATGATGTTAAAAAGATCATGCAAATGAAACAAGCGATGTCTCTCGAGGAATATTCAGGCCTTAAGAATGTGGGTGCTCTGACTGTTTCTGCCACTCAACAAGAGCCAAAGGGAAAATACGAAGGCCTTCAACAACATGCATCGATCTACTCTGACTCGTTACTATCTAATTCAGCTAGTGTTGCAGCTAATTTTCATGCTGATAATGATGGTTTGAATGGCGGGGTTCCAAACTCCCAACTTCTACAGGGTAGATCAAACCAGAATGCCAAAATTTCGTTGCGCGATTCTCACGTGTATGGCCTGCTTTCCCAGAAGCCGATCGCTATTTCAAGACCTGAAGATGCTGCAAAGAAAACGCAAGGTTCTCCAATTGAAGCTACGCCACGTGATTCCACCGATAATGAATTTCCGGAACCGAATTTGAATGTTGTTACGATACCAAAAACTCCACAATACAACGATATTCAGGAACCTGATCAAGCTGAACCACGGCGTCCTTCTCCAGTCAGAAAGATTTCTGCAAACAATCCTTTTCGGGAGTTTATGCAGGATGGTCAACAAAATGATGAAACTCCAAATCGTAAACAGGAAGATAAAGGAGATAGTTTACCGGCTAAGGGGCTTACCGTTCAAAACTCTGATGAGCTCACACCAGAACAAGTTTTGGTTCTGACACCAGATCACAGAAACAATAAGTCAATTAGGAATTCGCCGATCAAAATCAATTCACCTGTTAAGGTTGTGAGACAAAATGGCTCGGTGACTGGAATTGTTCTCGACAAGAAGTCTAGCGAGCATAATGACATGCAAGAACTTCATAATAAGAAACTTCGGACCGATAAAACACACTTAAGCACTGTTTCTGTTCCGTCTAATGTCATGAGTGAATGGTCTAGCAACACACGGCTTGAGAGTGGCAGACAGTCTGAAGTAATGGATGGTACGATTGCAAAACCAAAGGAGAGTCGGAAGGTAAGTAAAGGTCAAGACAAAGGAAAGCTCTTCTTCCGCGTAGTTGGTTTGAAGAACGTTGCGGCCAGTGAGATCAAAGACCGTAATGTCGCATTCAATCTTACGTTGGATAACGGAGTTCACTGTATCAAGACACCCAATTATCAATTAGATGCTAAAAGGGTGCTGATTGACAAGGAGTTTGAGCTCTCAGTGTCTGAATCTTTGGAGTTCATTTTGACTTTGAAGGCCTCGTATTCGAAGGTAAAACCTGGCTACAAAGAGGTCAAAGAAAGAACGGTTGTTAAATCCAAGAACAAGATCGGAAGACTTTTTGGGTCCAAGGACATTGTCACAACCACTAAATTTGTTCCTCAAGAGGTCGAAGATCCTTTGGATAGAGTGTTTGCTACTGATGGATCGTTTGCTAGATGTTATGTTGATTTCGATCAGTACAAGAGTCAAATTACAGGACAGGCGTGCAACTATAATCTTGCGTGTTTCAATGAGTGGGCTTCTTACACGCATAATGGACAAAAGGTTGTCAAAAAGGCATACCATATTGGGCAACTTGAAGTTAAGATGCTCTTTGTTCCGCGTAGCGAGGACTACGAAATTTTGCCAACCAGCATAAAATCGGCCTACGAGAGTTTGGACGACTTAAAGAGTGAGCGGTCGTTATCTTTGGAAGGATATTTGCACCAAGATGGGGGAGATTGCGAGACACGAAAGCGCAGGTGGTTTAAGCTTCTGGGTACATCATTAATTGCACACAGCGAGTTTTCACACAAGACACGGGCCAAGATTAATTTGGCGAAGGTTGTTGAGGTCATTTATGTGGACAAGGAGAATCTTGGACAACTGTCTTTGAACTACAGAAACTTCAGTGACATCATGTTGATGGAGAATTCGTTCAAAATAAAATTTGCCAATGGCGAGATAATAGACTTCGGCGCGCCATCAAAAACTGAAAAGTTGCTATGGATCAAAACTATTCAGGAAATTGTTTGCCGCAATAAGTTTCGCCGCCAGCCTTGGGTCAAGTTGATGCAGGCAAAATATGGAGACAGGCGCAAGCTGTGGTCTGAGGCATAAACTTTATTTGTAGAAGATGGTTGTATGATACAATTTTATTTTTTATATACTATTTAACGAAACATTTATAAGTATCGAAACATTTTTTTATCATATTTTACATCAATAAGAAACCAGCCAAGGGAATTTGATCGTTTTAAACCTGCACATAGTCACCGCCCCCATTGATTTTCACCAGCCTTCAGCTCTCATTTTTCGATTTGAAACAAGTATCAAGGTTTTTACGGACGAATAAACAAAACATTGGCAATTTCAAAAATTCTGCTCATTCCAGCAACTGAAATCCTTTTCTAAACAATCTCAGTGCTTCTACTACTCACACTTTATTTCAGTCTCTAACCGATTAAAAAAGAAGGCTCGGATTATCAAACATTTAACTATGGCTAACTCAGAAGATGAAGATGCTTACTTATACCTGTCGGAAGATGAACAGCCGGCGGCTAAGCGTGCCCGTCATAATGTTGGTGAAACAGAGGTGAAAAACACACATGAACTGTCTATTTCAAATGAAATTGAAACGCCTGTTCCCGATCACAATAATGCAAATAATGCTGGGTCCGAAAATCATGAAGAAAAAGATCAAGGCGAAGACGAAGATGAATATGAAAGCGACGAATCTTCAGATGACGACATTGAGTTTGTAATTGGAGATTCTGCGCCACGTGCTCCTACAAATGCCGTCACCAGCACTACCGTTTCATCCAACCCAGGCCCACTAAATGATGCTTTAGGCGAATTAAATGATGACGATGACGATGAAGAAAAAGACGAGAAAAATGAAGAAGACGGCATGTCTGGCGAGAAAAAAAAGGGGGTTGCGGTAAGCAAAGATGATGGTGGGGCTACGGTAGATATAAATGCGGTTGCTGAATATGAGGGGAAGCCATTGACGCAACTAGATCTCGACGAGCTTAAAGACAAACCATGGAGGGCGCCTGGTGCGGATATTAGTGACTATTTCAATTACGGTTTCGATGAGTTTACATGGACGGCATACTGCCATAAACAAGATAAGCTCAGGGGAGAATTCAATCCACAGAAAGTCATGGCTAAGATGATGGGTGGAAGTGCTGGTGGGAAAGCGCCTGCACCTTTCCCATTCCCATTTATGCCGAACATGCCTATGCCTCCAAATATGCAAAATATGCCTATACCGCCTAATATGCAAAATATGCCTATGCCACCTAATATGCAAAATATGCCTATGCCACCCAATATGCAAAATATGCCTATGCCGCCTAATATGCAAAATATGCCTATGCCGCCTAATATGCAAAATATGCCTATGCCGCCAAACCAAGGGCTGGGGCCAAGACCTCAGGGGTTTAATCGTTATAAAAAGTAGGCGATTATAATGACTGAACAACTTAGTGTATAGATATGATTTTTTTATTTTTTTTTTTCTTTTTTTTTCTTTTTACTTTTATCAACGATTTATTTCCGTTCATATATGTGTATTACTTACCCGGGTCTTCCTGCCTCACTCCCAACAGCAGAAAGCTCATGCAACATGAGAACACGACTTTTATGAGGGCACTGTGTATGCACAAGACACCTACTCTTCGTCGGACTCTTCGTCGGCCTCCTGCAACCACTTGACAAAAGGCTTGGCGGCCTTACGAACCTTCTTAGAAACGTCCTTGGGCACGTACTTCTTAGAAACCTTAGAGCCAAACTCAATAATGGCCTCCTCGCTTATTATTTCACTGTCGTAAAGCTTGTGCAAAATCTTAGGAACGGCGGCGATCAACTCGGGTTTCTCCAAGCCCAAGAATCTCTCCAAACCACCGAGGAAAGCCTTCTCGTACTCGGCTCTTTCGTTAATCAACTTGGCCAACAAGCCCTGGTGTGTCTCCAATTGCTCGATGATGGACTCATCAAACAACACTTGTGCCAACACGAGGACGACTTCTGGCGTCTCTAAAAGCTCCAACTCGACAATCTTCTTGTAGATCTCAACATCAGATGGCAAGTCATCCTTCGATTCAGGGGCTTGCTCCAAAACCCACTCACCAAACTCACTGACCTTGGTTTGAGAGTCGTTGAGAGAAATTCCCTCCAATTCCCTGGCTCTGGCCTCGATTGCCTCCTTCGACATGTCCACAGCCCAGTCGTCATCGGCAACCTCGACGGTTTGCGTAGACAAAGCGGCAGCTTCGGCATTGATTTTCTTGGTCAAGACATCATCGTCATCGTCACCACCCTCTTTCTTGGCCTCGCCACCCTCAGCGTTTTGTGCGATTTCGGAAATGGTCTTACCTCCACCAACAACATTAGCAGTGGCAGTAGCGGCCTTTTTACCGGAAGCAGCAGGTGGGTTCTTCAAAATGTACGACGACAACTTGTGTCTTGGGTCGATTTCCGTGATACGACCACAGGCCTTACAGTCCTTTTGCAAGAAACCTTTACCCTTGATCTGGATCTGGGTTTCTGGGTTTTTACAGGCCCCACACAAGACAAACTTGCTGATGAAGCCATCCAAGGAGTCCTGCAACTCGGACTGCTGGTGAGCACCATTGACCAAGTAACGATCGTCATCCTCCTTAAATGTGGTTTGTGCACCCAACTCGTAACCAAAAAACTTCACCACATATGGCGCAGGTCTGCCCAAGGCTCTGGCAACCTCACTCAAGTTGGGAATCGCAGTCTTGATACCGTTACCTCTACCTTCCACCTTAGCCTGGATAGGAGGCATTTTATAACGGTAGAAAGGATCAGTGTTGTCACGGCAAATATTAATAAACGACATGGTGACGAATGATTTGGATAATATGCTTTTTCTTTCTTTTGGCCTTCACTTTTTGATCTTTTTTTTTCGCTTCTCACTGGCAAAACGCGCACCCGTACCCCCACCATCAATGATAGCGTTTTGCCATCTTGCAACACCTGAATATTCAAAGATTGATTTTGAAGAGTCCGCTCTCATTAAATGAAAAAAAAAAATTCCGGGAAAAAAAGGTAATGAAAGGAAACAGAAAAACTTCTCAATTCAAGTGAATCATGATAATTTAGGGAATGCATCGGTTTTCAGAAGCACAATGCACCTGTTGGAGTGCGAAATGTAGCCCTTAACCCATTTCTTATGGATCAAGTTTGCCAAAATACACTCCACTTCCTCAACAGAAGTTGAGTAGTTACGGCTGGCAAGAGAATCTGGAACAGTGAGCTTACCATCGGGAGAGGATTCTGTATTCTTTGTAGAAAACTCAATGGCCAATTGAATAGCACTAAGCGGCACAATGTGTGGTGAAGTTGTATTAAGCTCGGCAAAAAGACGCACTGTGCGCTGGATTAAACGAAGGTAACAAAGGTTTTTCAAATGCACCACCAAAAGGTAGATGTGGCGTTTCAAAAACACTTTATGAAATCTCCGAGCGCAATCCTGGAGTTGGCGGAGATTGCCCGCTTTAATGGCCTTAAACAAATTCTGCGTATAAATATAATCGACGTTTTTGAAGCCGGACGATGTTGCAATTGGGAGCGTCGCACGCGAGTTATACATTTTCAACGGCATTAACAAAAGCAAGATTTTTTCTGCCTGAGCAGCAACCTTCGACTGTTTTTTGTAGCATGACAAAAATTGCATTGCCGTGAGAAGTTTTGTTTCGGCAAAGGCAAACTCGGACTCATCTAACGAAAGAAGCGCACTAAAGTACAAGTAAGTCACAATGTGTTTACGATATTCCACAGGACTGTTGACAATTGTGGGAAGTGCAAGCCCTGTGCCCATAAGCGCTTTTTCCATAGACTTTGCCAACTCAAGTTTATTCAACTTGAAGTATATTTTGATGAGCGCCGCCAAGAAAAAGTGGATACAGGCCTTTTTCGATATCTCGTATTCGAGCGTTTTATCTGTCAAGCATATCTTGAACGATTTGTTGATCGTTGCCGCAATAAGTTCGAGCGACTCTGTATCCGAATCTCTATTCAGATCCTGATTCGGGGCCTCCGCCTGATCTTGGCCCGACTTCTGTTTTGCCCGCACTTGGAAAAGCGAAATCAACTCATCACTACAATTGATTAATGCGCCACATACCCAGTTGGTCTGTGTTTCTGCAGCACGGTTCAATGCCACAACCAAGTCATTAAGATTGAAGAATGATGCGTTGATATCGCTGTTTATATAAATCGAACGCATGGCTGCCAAATAACACCGGATAACCGGCTGGAATTTCTCGGTCACCGGGTAAAGATCTATATCGCTAGGATCGGGAAATCGGGCTCGACCAGGACCTTCGCCATTGCTTGGATTAATGGTAAGAAGTTGCTTGAGTTTCTTGCCGTTTTGACGGCCAATAGCTTGGGCAAATTCCTGGATATACTCATAAAGAGACATTTTTCGCAAATCTGTTAGAGTGAAGCACCGGGATAAAGAAAGTTAATGACACTGCTAAGATAGTCAATTGATATCACAACAAGCAACAAATAATGACTGGATACCTTATTCTATTATGAAGCGGCCTTCGTATCTATATGAAGATGTGTTTGTTTGTACTTTTTCAAATCAGTATTGACAAGCCTAAACTGCGAAGTGATGCTTCAAGTAACCACCGCGCAAAACCAAGCGAGAGAAGGAGAAAGAGAAAGAGAGGGGGAAAAAAAGTTGGATGAATGGACCAGGTCGACGGTCCCTCAATAAATAATAAAATGACTTGAAACAAAAAAATGCCATATTCTAATTTTTTTTGAGGTTGCTGGTGAAAACAGTAAATTTCTCAATAGGCCAGTTATCTTTTTTTTTTCTGATATGGCTAATAAGTGAACACTCGGTATTTCCAAAATTGACCACCGCCTTTGACAAATTGCGCACCGCCCCGAGTTTTGCTGAGCCTTGGGCCTGTCTAATTTAAAATAATTGCTTGGTTTAATATGTGGTTTCCATTAAACGGGTGTGTGCTTATTTTCACTGTTTGAACTATTTGCTCATTGTGGAATGATTTGTTTTAAGATTAACTTAACATCCTTCAAACTTTATAAAATAAAACATTTCTCAGCGTGATGATTACCTTACTCCGCAATGCACTGGAACATAAGCAGGAGAAATTACATGGTACTCATAAACAAATTGTACATATTCCTTAGATTCCCATCAGTCGACAAAGAATATAATTTCCTGTTTTCTTTTAATCAATTCAACATATTTTTCTCAAATGAGAGTTTTATGAGACAATTGCAGGAAATTATACTCTGTAAGCAGGAAACTTTTTTGCTTAAAACAAAAACCTTTGTAAATTATGAGCAAAGGGACTACAAGCCAGATAAAGTACCAACGGTTCGATATTCCATAAATTTGAATTGGTAAAAAGAAAATTTCTTGGTCCAGCTACTCCTGTTAAATTAACTCCAGTAATCATGTAAAAGATTGTCGATTTTGCCTTTTCCCCAGCATCTCCTCCAATCTATTGGTAGTGGTATAAATAACTTGGGTGCGATGATTTTCTACAGGCACGCATACTGTATTTTGCCGTAAACCGGCAAAGCTGGTACAGGAGCATGCGCCAAAAAAAAAAAAGACTTGAGAAGGAGACTGAAAATAGTGGGGAATTCAGGAATATGACTCAACGTTTCCGAGATATCTTAATCACCAAAAAGGGTCCCAATATATAGAAATGTGTTCTTGAAGCGTCAATCTATAACCTTTCACTAACATTTCTCAAAAAAAAACAATAAATTAATAAACAAGGTACTTTGACGACGACTTAAGTCGGTAACCAAGGTGCGAAGATCTATAACCGCCGCCATGCCAAGAAGGCCCCCAATTAGGTATGTGATCCATTGAGTTTTACCGCCTTGTTTTTGTTTTTTTTTTTTTTCTTTTCGATTCTAATAGTTTCTTCGCTTGAAACAAAAACTAAAGAAAGGCTTTTAATAATTATAGACCCTTGAAGCGGAAAAGGATGCAAAACTTTTACATACATAACTTCCTCAAGGTTGCCGTTTTTAGCCGGCGGCTATTTTCAGACCCGAGTAGGCCCAGATTTATTTTTTTTTTTTTTGGGCCGATTGTTCCGCAGCAGCTTAAAGTTTACCCCTATTTTTCAAATCTGCGAATCCCGTTTGCCTTTGCTGCGGCCTGGCCCTGGCCCCCGGCTCCTATTCCTGCCTCCGGTTTCGCCCACACGTCACTCGCTCCCTCGCGCGCTCGCCCGCAAGCCTCCACGCAATTGCCGATCACCGTAGCGAAGCTTGGGCATGACGTGAGGTGTTCACAATTTCCATAACTTAGTACTTTGACCAGAAAAGACGAAAGGGTTTATATGCCAAAACTTAACCCATACAGAAACCAAACCAGAAATCTAGGAAATTAAAAAAATCATATTCATATTCGATTCAATTGATTGTATATTAGCATTGCCTGTCTTTTCCCCGTTTGCTTCAATTATCGAAAATTCGCCTGCCACACACTAACCACGCTTGCATACGCCCTCGCTCTCCAGAAGCACCGCGTTGATCTGGCAATTTTCAACCAGGCACATTCTTGCTTTCCTTTTTGTTTGATATTACAAAAGAAAAGAGAAACTAATAACAGAAAAAAAGAAAAAAAGAAAAAAAAAGACAATTTATCATTCAAGAAAATCTGATTTTTCCTACCCGCTGAATATCTCTTAATCATCTCCTGTCCTTTGCATTAACTTATGGTGAACGTTTCCCCGCCCTCCATATCGTTTTCCAGTGCAGACGACAAGATCTCGCGGAATGGACTGCTGGTGTCCCATATGCCAATCACTCCAATGGCAGTGATGGGTCAATCGGCTGTTCTGATCTCACCTGCGCCATCTTTTAACGACTCTTTGCACCGTGACTTGCCCATTATTTCACCCCACAATTCGGCGCCCTTGGAACCTCAAGCCCTGTCGCTTCACCCTGGAGACGTGTTCAATTTGCTGGCGGACTTTTTGCAAGATAATGATTATCGCTCAGGTATTTTTGAAGCAAGTGAGCCCGTTAATCTTTCTTCGCTGTTGCTAAGTTCTCATTCCGCTGCTGCTGCTATGGGATCAAACTCTGGACGTCGTGCTCGGTCGGGATCATTGTTCTCGACAAATTCCATTTGGAATGATGAAGCTCTTCCAAATAATTCCCCCGATCGTTCGATTTCTAGTAGTGGAGGCATTCTCGATCTTTTCCCGGAACTGTCTATTCCAGGATCATCTTCAAAACCAAGCTCCTCTACGTTCCTAAGCCCGAATCTCGTGCCTCAAGCGTCTCCTTTTGGCTTCATCAATCAATCAAGGAACCGCTCGCATACGACTTCTGGGCTGATGCATGGCCCTGTGCCCCAAAAAGTGGATAATTTCCGCTCTAATCTCTCTCCACTTTTGCATTCATCGCAGGAAGACCCTTCATCTGCCATCGACAACTTATATCTTAATTCTAATGAATATCCTGTGCAAGGATCCCGCAATCGCTCTCAGACATTTTCAGGAACTCAGCTTCAGATGCCGTCATCGGCTTTACCTAACATGATCCAAGGGATTCCTTCGCAAAGTAAGAGCGGTATTTCTCAAAATGTATCGGGATATCAGAATAGTGTACCCTTTCAAGCTTCACACATTGCTGATTCATCACTGGTTTTTCCAAACCTGAGTGCGGAGCCTTTCTTGCAAGACGATTTTGATTTTTTTCAGCTTCGAATCACTACAAATTTCGAAAATCCAAGTTTGGGCCCAACGAATACGTTGCTCCTCGATAATGTGCCCCTGTTCCTCGATGCATCCAGATTGTATCAACTCTTGAACAATCCCACTGGAATCACTCTGGGGTCGCATAATCGCGGTCTTTTGAGTGTGCGTGTGACACTGGCAGGTAACTCCAAAATGGCTTTAGTGGTTTGTCCCTCTATTGAAGTTGCTATGAGTTTGAAAGCAAACTTTAGTCATTTGGAGATAGTTCCAGGAACTATTCTTTATGTTGCTTTTGCAAAGGTTTTGGACAGATTGAATCCTCTAAAGCCAGTTGGGCCTTCATCAACTGTTCCCCCTGCGAATACATTAGCTCAAGTGAAAGAACAGGATGTACCATCTAGGGAAGCAAGCGAGTTAATCAAGGAGCCAACATCGCATGGTTTTGATTTCGCGACCATGTCTGAGTCCGTTCTTACAACTTGTTTGAAGTTAGGTGGTCCATTAAAAATTAATTTTAGCAAGGTGGCATCAATGGTTGAAAGTGCTCTCAACTTCCCAAAGTCTAAGTATGAGACCAAGTTCGGTGCTTTACCTGAACCCCGCGCAACGCGTCAATTTGATACCCCGAAGATACGGGAATTGCGGAAGTCTTTAGAGGCAAATGAGAAGGCCTTACAAAAGCAGCAACCTGCTGAACTCGAGGGAGACGTCAAAGTTATGTCGCAAGCTGAATTGGAAGCCCTTGCGCTTTCAATGTTGGATGAATTGCCTGAATTGTGCTATGATCATATTGGCAACACAATTGTGCAAAAACTTTTTACTGTTCTTGACTCCACGGCGATAAAATTGAGAATGGTGAAGGAGATCCTTCCGTATTTAGCGCAATTGGGAATTCACAAGAATGGTACCTGGGCAATTCAAAAGATTATCAATCTGTCTCAAAATGAACCGCAACAGATGACTTTGATTGCAGAAAGTCTCCGTCCTTACTCTGCCAAGCTTTTCAATGATCAGTTCGGTAACTATGTCTTGCAATGCTGTCTCAAGTTTGAATCTCCGTATAATGATTTCATTGTCGAGGCAATTTGCAACAATTTTGTGGAGATAAGTTCTGGTAGGTTTGGATCACGTTGCATCAGAACAATTTTGGAGACTCTCAATGATTGTAAAACTCCAGGAAAAACCCCGGTATCAAAGGAACAATTGCTTTTGGTCGCTGGACTAATTGTGGAATACGCTAACGAATTGGTTGTCAACAACAATGGATCTCTTTTGATAACTTGGTTCTTGGAAACATATCACGGTTTAGCAAACCATATACCTGATGAGAGAGCGACCCTTCTCTATGAAAAACTCGCGCCTCGTTTAGATAAGTTTTGCATTCACAAGTTGGCTAATGTTACTGTTTTCAAACTCTTGAATAATAGAACAGACACCAGTGTGAGGCAAAAAATCTTGGATGCCATCTTTGATTCTTTCAGTGACTCGGAATTCGATCAACTGAGACCCCCAACAAAATTGTTAGAATCCTTGTTGAAAGAAAGCAACGAGAACAATGGTGGACCAATGTTCATACAGAAGGTGATTTCTCATGCGTGCCTTTTTGATGTTGGAGATGAAAATCTTAATCATAAATACCAGCAATTCGCTGCTAATCAAGTGAAGAGGGTTCTTCTCGAGATGCATATAACTAACGTCCAGCCATACAAAAAGCTCTTGGATGAGGTTGGGCTTTCAAACACGAAACTAAGCAGACCCAACTTGAATCGAAAGGCTAAACGGGGATCGGGTATGCCACGCAATGGTCATGTTCATCCGCCTTTCAATCATGGAATGCCAAACTTTCCGCATTACCCACCAAGCCATCAAATGTCTGTTCCAATGGGCTACAGCGATATCGTCAACGACAATCACCTCTTGTACACCTCCTATGCGCCCGTGGGACATTCTACAGTCCCTGTTAATGGAAATGGCTTTGGTACTCACTACTATGAAAATAATGCTTCCGGAAGCGGTAACCAAGATTCACTTGTGATGAGACAACTCGAACAATTATCATTGCAGTCTGCGGCCATGGGTTATGCTTCTAATCCTGGAACGCCTGGTGTGGGGGCAAACCACCAAAATCAAAATCTGTTTTTCTGATTTAAAGGTGGGGATCTTCATGATTTCGCAGCAAAGAGCCCTGATCTTTGAAGGTATACCACATAATTGTGAACAATGACATAAAAAAGCAGACATGAATTTGCGATGAGAAATGAAAAAACAGAAAAAAAAAATCCGGAGAGGAGAACGAAAGTTAGAGCGTTCAGGTGCAAGGTAAGTATTGCAAGCTTTAGATAAGTCTGGCTTTGATGCAAGACATGCGCCAATGAGACTATGTCCTATTCGAGCATGCCCACAATGTTTTAGTCACGTCTCGAGCTCGCCTTCCCAAATAGATTCTAAAGGACAATGATCCCTTATACATAACACTTAATAGTAATTACAATTTCATTAACCAAATACTATCTCCACCATTTAATAAAAAAAAAAAGACTGTCTTGTCTGCTCGTGCCTAATTACCTAATTTAGTGTAATTGTCCCAAGTGCGTTGCAGGAATGTTCGTTTGTCCTGCACGCACGCCATCCAGGATCTGTTAGTCCGAAATGCGAAACTCAGTGTTGGGCCTTGTCGTAAGCTTCAAACACCTTTTGTAACCAAGTTTATCCAATTATAGAGGACGGCCTTTGAATTTTTTATATTTGTTCTTATTCTCCGGTTAAGATTCCTGAGAAGATCATCCCGCAAATATTTCTATAGGTCCGAATTCATAGCCGTTTTCCCCCTCATACTTGTTTTTTTTTTATATTTTTTTGGCCTTTTGATTCTCTCCGCAGCAGTGATCGAGAAACAAAAGCATTTGCTTTAGCCGCCTTTATTCATTTTCCCCCCCTTGAATCTGAGTGGTTTTATTCATCAACTAATTTCAAAAAGAATCATCTGTTTTTTCTTTTCGTTTTATCTTTTCATTTCAGGTTCTCACTCGAGATTTGCGCTGATCCTTTACCGCAGTTCACTCCGGCATTACTCAACTTTCAGCGCACACGCTTTATCGGAAAACTTAGTAATCACAGATTACATTGCCACATCACAACACAACACAAAATAAAGCAAACGAAAAACCGTCAAATCTTTGAATTTATCGGATCCGAACCTCTGATTTTCTTCTATCTTTCTTTGTTTTTATTTAATTCTCGAGAAAGGTTCTGGATATGACGCTCTCGAATTCTGAAGGAAGACTTTCCAAAAGAGGCAAGTTGGCATCATATTTTGCCTCGTATGCACCACCACACCACCAAAATGAATATCACACGCTTGATAATGAGCAAGGCGACTACAGAGATATGCACGAGTCGATTTTGAGCGAACGGCGCCATTCGAAAACCCGGAAATCGCAGATCCAAATGCAAAATGTGGCCCATTCACGGCTCTTACAATTGCCCACCGAGGTGCTCCTTCAAATATTCAAGCATTTGGATAAAGGCGACTTGTTTTCACTTTTGACAGTGTGCCGTGACTTTTCCGACCTTATCATTGAGATCTTGTGGTTTAGACCGAATATGCAAAGTGACACTGCGTTTCAGCAGATTAAGAATATTATGAAACTCCCCCGCACTCAAACCCACTGGGATTACCGCAATTATATAAAAAGGCTTAATCTCTCCTTTATGACAAAATTTGTCGATGACGAGCTTTTGAATCTATTTATCGGGTGTCCGAAATTGGAACGGTTAACATTGGTCAATTGTACAAAACTTTCGCACGGTCCTATCACGCGAGTATTGGAGAATTGCAACAGGTTGCAATCCATTGATATGACTGGCGTTCAAGATATCCAGGACGACATAATATACGCATTGGCCAAAAACTGTACCCGTTTACAGGGTCTATATGCCCCTGGTTGTGGAAATATCTCCGAAGATGCTATCATTGAATTGTTGCGCTCATGCCCCATGCTCAAAAGAATCAAATTCAACAATAGTGAGAATATTAGCAATAATAGTATTCTTGCCATGTACGAAAATTGCAAGTCTTTGGTGGAGATTGATCTTCATAATTGCCCCAACGTTACCGATAAGCATTTAAAGCGTATTTTTGCGGAACTTACCCAATTACGTGAGTTCCGTATAAGCAATTCTGCCGGGATCACTGACGATCTTTTTGAGCTTGTACCTGAAGATGCATATTTGGACAAGTTGCGGATCATTGATGTGACTGGATGTAATGCCATTACAGACAAACTTGTGGAAACCATGGTCAAGCGTGCTCCGCGCTTGCGGAATGTTGTTCTTTCCAAATGTATGCAAATCGGTGATGCTTCTCTTAGGCATCTTACGAAATTGGGCCGCAGCTTACATTACATTCATCTTGGTCATTGTGCACTGATCACTGATTTTGGTGTACAAGCACTTGTGAGAAATTGTCATCGGATCCAGTATATTGACTTGGCGTGCTGCTCTCAGCTCACTGATTGGACCTTAATAGAGCTCTCCACTTTACCAAAGCTCAGAAGAATTGGTTTAGTTAAGTGCAACATGATTACTGATTCTGGAATCATGGAGTTGGTCCGTCGTCGGGGTGAGCAAGATTGCCTTGAGCGGGTGCACTTATCGTACTGTACAAATTTGACAATAGGCCCAATCTATTGTCTCTTGAGAAGCTGCCCAAGACTCACTCACTTATCGCTCACTGGAATCTCGGCTTTTCTTCGTAGAGAAATCACACAGTATTGCAGAGACCCGCCACCTGATTTTACCGAAAACCAAAAGTCATCATTCTGCGTTTTCTCAGGTCATGGAGTTGTGGAGCTCAGAAATTATCTTGCGTCTTTGATGGACCAAAGAGCGTATATATTGGAGCAGTACAACAATCCGAGTAATGTGGTTGGGATGGACATGCGGAGAGTCCGAGAAGCTACACTTGAAGGTGCCCGCTTTTTAAACCCTAATGGTATTCCCATTACTCCATCGCCACCAAACGAAGTGCTTGGTGCTGCATTCCCTGGGAGAGTCAATGGTCCGGTTACTTTGAGCGAGGATGAAATGCAAACCTGGGCCCTTCAACGTGGTTTAGGTGACTTGAGGAGAACTCGGGAGAACCAGCAAAATCGTGCCGAGACAAACGAGACCAGATTCGATGAAACTGATGCTATACTTCGGCAGCTTCTAACGCTAGAGCAACAAAATAGACAGCGTTTGGCAACATTTCAGAATGCTACGCGTGCCTTACAACCCGATTCGGTACCCAATGGTCTTGGCATCAGGCCTATGAATGTACGTCCTGCTCTCGAGCCCATGTTATTCGCTCCTGCAGAACTAGAAGATACAGAAATGGACCGAGCTGATTTGTTTCCTGGTGTAAGTGACCCTCAGAATGATAGGCAGTCATAACACGAAATTTCACTTCATATTTAATTTTATTTCTTTTGTCGCTATATAAGCCCAAAACTTTTACTCATAACCACTGTCGAAACCAGTATCGCTAGGGCAGTACCTTGCTTCCAATTCTCTAATTCGGAACTCTACACCGAAATTTTCATAGCACGCAAGTTTATAAAACAAATAAGACATCACATCTTCCCTGTGTGTATCGGCGGATCGAGAAACCTTCTTCAAAAACGCTTTACTCAACAGCGAGAAAGCCCCTTCTCCACCATTGACCATCACACCAACTGCATTTTGTGAGCAAACAGAAACACAATTTGGCGACGAACTCAATATCGAAATTTCTTGCATACAGCTTGTTCTTGAACACGTCATTGGGGTAATGGATGCAGAAGGATGTTTCTGCCAATATGCTTTACAGTCATAATACAATTTTGTGAGCATTCGGCGTTTGCGGAACCAAGCTCCATTATTTATTTCCTCTGCAATTAGGCTTTTAAGTGGCAACGATCGTGGGACGTCATTTTTTTGCTCAAGCAGGTGTTTGCGGCAATAAAAACTTTTTCGGCATATCTGCCCATTGAGTTTTACGCCACAAATGTAGTCATTCTGATCCTCCTGAATACTCAAAACCTCGTTTGGTGAGAGATCTAGTATCATATCGAATTTATCATATGAATAAACAGGTGGTAAAGCTTTTTGACTTTTCCGTAGTGATCTTCCAGATCTCTGTAGCTTTCGAAGCGGCGACAGAATAACTGGCGGTGAGCTATAAGTGTTGGGACTTTGATCTGCAAACATGATTACAGATCAAATACAGGTTTGACCTGGTGAAGTATGTGTATTCTTTGATGTTAGTTTATTCGAATAAATGGAGGGTTTTTGGATATTATAGTATTCATTTAAATAAAGATTGAAATTAGTTGGCATTGAGCTTTTGAATTCTTGTAAACTTTATATTTTGGCTAATCAAAATTTATAACCAAAGCGTCAATCTCCGCTATTCAGGTGAAATGTCACAAATGCTGCATGTTGTGAATTATAAAATCCACTATTACATACTACCTTTCGAGTAATGATTCAAAAAGAAATTGAAAGAAAGAGTCAAGATTAGATTTCTAGAAAAAAATGCCTAGAATTTTATGGTGTTGACTATAATAAAAAAAAAGCAGTTGCTTTTCTTTGAGTGGCTGCAAACGCTGGCGCCATGGTCATGTGACGCCCATCACTGCGAGCGTGCTAGCAATTTCATGAGAGCAATAAGCAGAGGAGGAAATCCCGATAATCAATTAAAAATAAAGTTTTTATAGAGTTGGGTTTTTTAAGTATAAAGTCCACGTAGCAGATATATAAATCAATATATGAAATCAAAACTTTCACATAGGATTACTTGTCCAAAAACCCATATAATTTTTTGGGTGACCGGTCATAATGATGTCATGGTAAACCAGTGGTTGCGAGTAATGCGAAGAAGGAAGACAATAGTAGATTCCATGACGTGACAACCTAGAGATTAATAGAAAAAAAGCCCTAAATCACGTGATGATAGCCAATATACACACAATGATCCTAATCAAGCAATTTTCGTCAATCCGGACTCATCTCCATCTTGGGATCCTCATGACTAGCATACAGAAATTAATTGAAGGAGACTAGCCAAATTAGGAGTGCCGCAATCCAGCCTGTATGCTGGGCCAAGACAAGCAAACTTGGAGACACGAGCTAGAGCATAGTAGAGAGATACACACCAATCAAGAAAAATACTACAAAAAAAAATAGATTCGGCCTAATGAGATACTCTTTTATAAAGGGCTACTACCCAAAAAGTGAACCACATTTAGTTCCGGGAAAAGGCGGCAATATTAGTCAATGGAGAAAAGTCAAGATAATCAGTAGGGCTCAAGCCCTAGCGCGAGGCGAGCACCAGCGCGGTCACACGTGACCCCTGCATCTGGGTGCCGCACTACAATTTTTTTTTTTCCATCGCTGCGTGCGACCCGGCAGAAAACTTGGGTCTGAAAAAGAACATAGTGGTTTTTTTACAATTACCTACACAACACAGCAAGATGTATGTAACACCCGTTCAAAGGCATTGGAATGATGGGTGAAAGTGGGAATATAGTAATAATGGGCGAAGGCTAAAAGAATATTCCTATAATAATGAACTGTCTGGACTGAAAGAAAATGGGGGAATATTGGATACCAGAGCAATATCTGCTTTACTTGCCTATACCTTTTGAAGAACCTGCCATATATTCCTATAGGCCCATTACACGAACCACACCCATCACCGAATTCCAGATAATTTGTTAATTCCAAACAAGCCAGTCAATAATTGTTATTATTATAATAATAATTGAAGATCAAAAATCACAATACAAAATACAAAATACTAACTTGTCCAGGACTAAGAGAACTAAGAAGGTCGGTATCACTGGTAAGTTCGGTGTCAGATATGGTTCTTCCTTGAGAAGACAAACCAAGAAGTTGGAGGTGCAACAGCACGCCAAGTACGACTGCTCTTTCTGCGGTAAGAGAACCGTTAAGAGAGGTGCTGCTGGTATCTGGACCTGTAAGGCCTGCCACAAGACCGTTGCTGGTGGTGCATACACTGTGTCCACTGCTGCTGCTGCCACTGTCAGATCGACCATCCGTCGTTTGAGAGACATGGCTGAGGCTTAAGTGTTTTGTCATGATTACGTACATCTGTATATTTTGAAACTATAATCTTTCTTGGAATCGCATTTCCTGTAGCCTACTAATTGTGCCGTCTACTATTGAACTAAGTTTTCTGAAATCTGAAAAGAAGAAGGACCGGCTGTAAAGACCCGTACATCCTACCGTTTCCCTAGTGAGGCCAGAATCAATCAGATAATGGCCTGGCAGTTTCACTTGATTTTTCATAACACCGCCTCTGATTTCTTTTTCTATACCTGGCTGCTACTTCTTTCAATTCGCCGGCTCAATGTTCCAGTTGCCCAAGATCCACTCGTTTCCTCCTTTTTATACGAAACAGAGCAACGCCACAATCTTGGAAAACCAGCTCAATGAGTGGTGTACTATAGTGCTTCAATATTGTCAGTATCATAAGATTTATATACTTTCTCCTCAAGGAACCGTCATAAGCCGACAAAGCGACGAATTGCCGCTCGAAGGATTATTTGAAAATCCCGCCATTGACCGACGCGTCTCGCCCGAGTTCTGCCGAGATATTCTCCATCATCTTATTCACAAGGAAAAAAGGGCCGTCTACATTAATAACAAGAAACAGGATGCGGGCATCTTGATTCTCTGGCGTACTTTGGAGGAATGGGCTGAACTTCTCCATGACCACGTGGAAAACACCGGCCAGTTGGGCTCTATTTTGACAGTATACGAACTAACAAAACTGGAGGACTCTGTGATTCATGAGGAATTGCGTAATATCGATAGTACGCTCTTTGTGCGGATCTTAGACGTGTTGATGAAACAGGGTAAGGCCCAGATCTTGCGTTCCGAGGATAACCCGGCTGAAATTGGTGGTGTCAAGATCGTATAAGGACACCTGTCACTTTCTTAGAGTAATGTTTTTTTGTTGATCATTTTGTGGGTCTTTCCCAACTGCTTTTGGGCAATTGTAGACTTGCTTGCCGTGATGTGCCAAGGCTGACGCTTTGGTCGTCTAAGGGCAGATATCAAAAACTATTTTATATCATTTTTTTTGGCCGCTTAAGGAACTTTGGCTGGACTTTTTTTCCACCTGGCCAGGGTGTACACTCGGGCCCACACTTCCTAACGTAGATTCTCTATGAAAGAATTCCGGATTGATTTTTCAAAAATTGGGATTCTTTAATAATTTATTGATGCTGGTGAATTAATATTTCACCGGATTATTGATCATTGCTTTCTTAGTACCTGCCTATTACAGTACCTCGGACCACGCAAAGCAACGTTGTGTGTTCCAAGTTTTATTCTTTCTTTCTTAATATAAAATTGATAAAATAACAATAATTAATTGCAAACAAATCTTCTAATTCATATCAAAATATGTATTTTTTATAACGATGTATTATTTCATTAAGATAAGAGCCCTACGTAATATAGTTAGTAATACCGACCGGCGTAAGCACTTTTGGTGGCGTGCATATAGTGCGCCGCGTCCGTAGTGCTCCTCCATCTCATCGAACTTTTTTTTCTCCTCTCCTAGTTCCCTCTTTTCTTTTCTCCTTCCCGCTTAAATTCTCCATTTAAGAGGGCACGTGTAAAGAAAAACTTGCAACTTCAGGTTTCACTTCCCTTGTACTCCGTTTTTGATTTCGAATCTTTGGCATTTTTTTTTTGGCATTTGCTTTTTGGGACCTGCTCATTTTCCGTCTTTTTGTGTGGCCGCAACTGTGACTCAGCTTCCTTTAAACTCGGTGTTTATTTTCTAAATTTCCCTCATTCTTCTTAAGAATATACTCTACTTTCATCTTATATTTACTTTGATAGCGCCATGAAATACGTTGTTGTATCTGGAGGTGTGATTTCCGGTATCGGAAAAGGTGTTTTAGCATCGTCCACTGGCTTGTTGTTCAAGACTTTGGGATACCGTGTGACGTCGATCAAAATCGACCCATACATGAACATTGATGCAGGAACCATGTCTCCATTGGAGCACGGTGAGTGTTTTGTGTTGAATGACGGTGGAGAGGTCGACTTGGATTTGGGTAACTACGAGAGATACCTCAACATTACTTTGACTAAGGACCACAACATTACCACCGGTAAAATCTACTCGCACGTGATCGAGAGAGAAAGAAAAGGTGACTACTTGGGTAAGACCGTGCAAGTGGTGCCCCACATTACCGGAGCCATCCAAGAGTGGATCGAGAGAGTGGCCCGTATTCCTGTGGATGAATCTGGTTTAGAACCCGAGGTTTGTATCATCGAGTTGGGTGGTACTGTCGGTGATATTGAGAGTGCTCCTTTCGTCGAGGCCTTGAGACAATTCCAGTTCCGTGTTGGTCCCGAGAACTTTGCCTTGATCCATGTTTCGCTTGTGTTGGTGATTCACGGTGAGCAAAAGACCAAGCCCACTCAAGCTGCAATCAAGGACTTGCGTTCTTTGGGTTTGACCCCGGACATGATTGCGTGCAGATGCTCTGAAGAGTTAGAGGTGGCCACGGTGCAGAAAATCGGAATGTTCTGTCACGTGGGCCCCGAACAAGTGATTGCTATTAGAGACGTGAACTCGACTTATCACGTGCCATTGTTGTTGCAGGAACAAAAGATGATGAAGTTCTTGGCCCGCAAGTTGCACTTGGACCCTTCTGCCTTGACTGCAGAGGCCAGATCCAGAGGTGAGAAGTTGATGACTTCGTGGAGAACCATCACTTCTGCCCACGACAAGTCGATTGAAACCGTGACCATTGCCCTTGTTGGTAAATACACCAACTTGAAGGACTCGTACCTCTCGGTTATTAAGGCCTTGGAGCATTCCGCCATGAGATGCTACCGCCGCTTGAAGATCGAGTGGGTCGAATCTTCTGATTTGGAGGATGAAACCAAGGAGGCTGACTTGGCCAAATACCACAAGGCTTGGCATTTGGTGTGTCAGGCTGACGGTATTGTGGTGCCTGGTGGATTTGGTCTGCGTGGTATCGAAGGTATGGTTGCCGTTGCTCATTACGCTAGAGAAAACAACAAGCCATACTTGGGTGTGTGTTTGGGTATGCAGGTCGCCGTGATTGACTTTGTCCGTTCTTTCTTGGGCTTGAAAGACTCCACGTCGATGGAATTTGACCCTAACGGCGATGAAAACACTGCTTCGGTGGTGTACATGCCTGATGTTGATCAAGTGAACTTGGGTGGAACCATGAGATTGGGTATCCACTCCACCAAATTTACTGCTGACACCGAATGGTCTAAGTTGAGACAATGTTACGGCGGTGCCGAGAACGTGTTGGAGAGACACAGACACAGATACGAGGTGAACCCAAAGCTCATTGACCAGATTGAGGCCAAGGGTTTGAAGTTTATCGGTAAGGACGAGTCCGAGGCTAGAATGGAGATTGTTGAGCTCAAGGACCACAAGTTTTTCGCCGGTACTCAATACCACCCTGAGTACTGCTCCAAGGTCTTGGACCCATCCAGACCATTTTTGGGCTTGGTGGCTGCTTCTGCCGGTATCTTGGAGGAGGTCTTGGCCAGAGACGACATCCACCAAAAGGGTGAGTTCTAAATGGGCCATGAGGGCTTTATTACGTGACCCTCACTTTTTTTCTTGTTTTTTATAAAAAATACATCACCACAATTCTACATAGATCCATAACCAAATAATTGCATACATTCACTAGAAAAAACCCGGCCCACCTAGGCAACCTGCCCACAAATCTTTCTCAATAAAAGAAGATCTTTTACTTTTAACGAGTATCTTCCATCTTTGAAGCAATCCTAGCATATATGATACAAAAGAGAAAAGTGGCTGGTAATTGCAATCCATAAGGTTGCTTGGTCTATAAATTGAGACTGGTTCTATGACCTTCTTTTACACATAACCTTAGGATAGAACAAACTGAATACAGATGCTGATGATTTCGTATAGAGTACCAAGGCTTAAAAAAAATATACGTTTGAATGGGAGGGGCGTTTCATGTCTGATTGAGGTTTGACTGGCACCTTTACTGTAAAAGAAATGGATGAACCTCGCTTTTTAGAGAAGAAAATGTGGGGAAAAATTTACAGTTAAAACCTCTTCTGGGACCCAATAAAATAAAGGACTACTTTCTTCTTAAATCAGAATAAAAATCTACTAACTCTCCTTCATCTAATAATAAAAAATTATGCTATTGAACCTGCACGACCGGATACATGAAATAGTATCATAATTTCTTATCTCCAATCAAAGATTCCGAACTCGCCCGATTGAAGCAACCGAAGGTCAGGCATTGTCCGGCCCCGCATTTTTGGTGCACGGGTGTCAGCATGCTCCAGAAATATATATAAGGCCCTGTAAGCGCACTTCAAAACTGCCAAATTTATTATAATCTATAAACAAAGAAACCATATTAATAAAAATGTTCAACTACAACGATCCTGATGTGTGTGCCTGTGGCGACTCGTGCAAGTGCGGCGAAGTGTGCAAGTGCGGCACCAACCACTAAATGTTTGTTTTTACGTGTATAGGTCTATGAATATAAGAGAGTCCTGAAACTTGAATCTTTCGCAGCCAAGTAATTCTGTAATGCCTGTTTCGCCTATTTTGCTCGTAGATTATTGATGAAGATTCCAAGTTCAGTTGGTGCTTTCAGTTTCGATGAGTTTTGCTAGATTACTTCTTTTCCAGAGATTGAAGAAATTCGGTGAATGCATTGTCATCTGCCAAATTCTGGATACTCATGATCTGGCGCTTGGCCAATGCTCCTAGCCGCTCCATATTTGCAAGTGCCAGCTCTATTTTCTGCAAGCCAGCGAGCGACTTATTCGTAGACACTTTAGTTATGAGCAGGCTATTTGCAAGAAGATACACGCCGAGCCAGCTTTGAGCGTGTTGTTCATTAATATCGACGCTTTTGAGAAAACAGTCACGTGCGTGTTCAAGCACAGCGAAATTCTCCAAAAGAGCGTCTTTCTTATCGTTTCCCGCCAGTAGCTTGTGGAGGTGTTGGAGGTATAAATTAAGCCCGGCTTTGTAGTACATGTTATCGGCATTTGGTGCGTGTAAAAGCACTTCTTTGAAACAAAAAACCGCTTTGTCGTAGTGTCCAACGCTACTATAAACATCGCCCAACTCTGCCCATGCCACAGCATCTGAAGGCTGGAGGTCTAAGTAATAGTTCAAGCTTTTTATGTATTCCACGGCATTATAAGTGCCATCCTTTCCCACACGGGCAAATGTGGCTAGCCGCCGAGACGCACGGAGCTCATCAGGGTCAGTGCCCAATGCATCGAGAGCATTTTTCTTGTCGCCAATGGCTTCATAGTACATCAGACGAAGGACCATGATTTTCTGGGACTTTTTCCCGGCAAACTGGTCATTGAACTGGTCCAAGTACGACTTGGCCTCCACATCGTGATTTGTCAAAAGCAGCAAGTAAAATTGAAGTTCATAAATTGTAAATAGATCACCAGCATCTAGCGTATTGCCCAAGTCTTTAAGGTACTGGCCCACTTCATTATGAAGAGCGTCCAATTGCGCAGGACCAAACCGGGAAAAGACTCCGGTGGTCAAAATATCGAAGTACCTTTGCTTAATAAGAGTCGACATTTCTTTCTCTTTTAATGGTGTATTCCTTGTATCTATTTCAATAAACAGAGTGAGAGGAAATAAGTGGTGTCTGATGAATTGCATTATCAGTGTTGAGAAAATCGGCGTCGCGCGTTTATTCCGGAGCTGTGTAAGTATAAATTGAACGTGGAATTACTGTAAAACGGGGACAGAAATTGATGATTATCTTAGCTATAAAGTCCTTGGAATTTGACCTTTTTTTAACCTTCTTATAATTTCCTTATCTTGTTTTATTTCCTTAACTTGAAGGAAATAATTTCTTGTGGGCTAATGTTCCCTCTTCCTCCTAAACATTTAAATGAAAAGCGTTCTGTTCTCGCGCTTACTGAAACAGATGGGTACAACTAAGCATCCGTTAATCAGCATGAAGAGATTAATTACGGAGGTAAGTAATTGTTTTTTCCCCCAACAACCACAAACTGTCGAAGAATATTTGAAATCTAGTAATCTTTCGCCTGAATTTTCTAACGAGTTTCGAAATTTTCTCAACTAGCTCACATTTAATTTTCGCCACGTTCTGAATTTTTTTCATTCTTGGCTCTAAAAATTAGGGCCAGGTCTGTTTCGCGGCCCCACATTTCCAGTGCCTCTTGGATGTAAACACACATCTTAGAATTTTGATTCTCCCTTAAAATATCTACTATCAACTCCGACCATGAGTTTATCTGATGCATGTGATGATTTACTAGCGCTGGGAATTCTCGAACACGAATACGGAATACCGAAACTATGGCCCCGTACAACACCACAGGTGCAAAAACCAGATCTCGAGAGTGAGTACTATACTTTAAATCGACAGTTGGTCAGTGCCGTGAATAGGCTTGTTTTCATGAATAAAATAGCAGAACTACGGCAAGAAGAACCACAGGCTGTGGCAGAAGCATTCACGCAAACTTTCGACGATGATGTATTCCAAAACATGTCGTTTACGGAAAAAGAGCGCCATTTACAAGCAATGACCCGATTTAAACTGGAAAATTTGACGTCAGACTTCCTCACTATAGCGCTTCCTGTGCTCCGATCAATTTACCAGGAAAATTCTGCGCTTACTGATGCCGAGTTCACCATTTTAAACAATCTCAAAAAGCTATACTCGCATTATAATGAACATCCGGCAAATATACGGCGGACTTTGGCTGAGTACACTGCACAAAAAGAAGGCATTAATCGAGAAGTACAGTTACAACAAGAAATTCATCAAATTTTGGTGGAAGATCTCGGTCCAAATCTCGCTGAACTCGAAACTTTAAATAATGAGTACTTGGTACTTAAAAACACCTATGAGAATCGTTTAAACGCACATGAAACAGAGACTCTGGAGCAAGCTCTTCGTAAACTTAAGCAGGCGCTGTACACATTAGCTCGCCGACTTTCGAGGCTTGCGTCTTTGTGTGATTTTCTCCCGAACTTAATGCTTTGTCAGGCCTCAAATTGGTACTCAGATCAAGGCCTTTTGACAATGGTAACTGAATGTCAGGATCTAGCAGAAGCGCTAGAAAAGTTCCCCCGGAAACAAACGCTTCGGCAGGTTGACGAGATTTTGAAGACTGATCTCGAAGATTTGCACTTATAAAGTGTTATAAAAAAATAAAAAAAAAAAAATATTAACGTTCTCTTGCTATATACACGCTATCTATCTATCCATCTATCTCTCTATCTCTCTACACCTGGAACATTCTCTTGTTGACCACGTCCCAGTTGATGCAGTCAAACACCTTCTCCAAGTACTCACTCTTACCGGTGATTCCGTAATCCGTGAGGTACGCCACGTCCCAGAAGTTAATGGCCAAAACAGGAAGCGTGAAGTCCAAATCACCATGGTCGCCCTTTTGTTTCAATTGCGTCAACTCCTCGAAGCTCTGTGGATCGATATTGCCGTTCAAGTCTAGGCTCTGGTTTTTGCCATGGTAATAAGGCGTGCCGTCGTTGTTGCATTTCATAAGTGCAAACGACTTATCGGGGTTTTCCACCAAGAAAATCCATCCTTGGCCCTCGGCCGATTCGGCCAATCTCACCACCTCTCTTTTGAGCGAGTCCAACGACGAAATGCCGGTGATCCGCTCGAGCAAAAACCGCAGGGGCCGCGTGCTGGCCGCGTGCTGTTTATCCGTGAGTTGCTCGAAAAACATGTGGTTATTATGCGCTTGCGATGCATAATGGAAAATGTGCTGGTCCGTGGTCCGTTTTGCTGTCAGCAACAATAACTGGAACGCGGATCTGCCTTCGTGGCGAGTGCCCACCGTGTTCAATGTGAGGCTGGTGGTAAGCAATTTTTGGTAATCCGTCCATGCAGTGGTGTATCCCTGAGGAGAATATAAACCAGAGATTCCATTTTCAGCAAATACTTCGTGGTTCTTCAACACAGGCACATCGTGCAACATACGCACCCCGCCAAATTGGCGGCCCTTAGTGAAGACAGCAGTTTGCCTAAGTGCTCTCGTCAACATTTTTTTTATATATATTATTATAAATGTATTTTTTTTTGTGTTGTGTGGCTGGCCCCAACTTAGAAATTAATATCCAAACCTCGTTTTTTTTTTTCAAGTGAGACCTGGATCTCTTTTTTCTTTAGAAAAAAAATTGGCCCACCAGGTGCACGGAGGCTGTCGCGGTAGCTGCGAAAATCCACCAGCAGCTTCGAGGGCCAGCATGAAGAAGTCAATTTAAGTAAAAGACAAGGGATAGATTTGGTGTGTATCTGGAAATGGAAGGAAATGTGAAAAAAATGAAGTGTGATTTCTCTTATCACATTCATAAATCAGAAGAATGGGATCTTTTTAAAAAGAAAAAAAGGACTGATGATCTGGTAGAGCTCAGTATACAGAGAACGTGACAGTATGACTCTCTATTAATGAATTTCCCAGAGCCCTCTTCTCCAGCTATTTCTCTTTATTTATTACTTTAAGAGAGAAAGGAATTTTATATGAATGTAGAACTCAGATTTCTTTGACAAGAAAGCCTCGAGACCTCGTACACTCTTTATCATCATACCTCCATCTTCATCAAACTCAAAGGCACTCTCTTTCTCACTGTTCAGACTCCATTATTTCCACTTCACGCAGCACAAGCGGCGTGTTTTGCGAGACCCAGTTTGAGTCACGAAGAAGTTTTTTCGGGTCGACGCTACGGCCACTGACTTTGCTTAGAAGCTCGTCGTACAGGGCCTGTTGCACCTTATATTCGCGTAAAACTTCGTTTGTTTCTAGGTCAATGTAGATCCGAGTGTCTCGAATCCGAAACGCCACATCGTCCACGCGCATGGAAAAGCGGCAGAGCAAAAGAAGGCACGAGTGCATGACCCGGATCCGTGTCAGAAATACAGAAATGCCGTTATCGCCCAATTCATCTTCAAACAAAATCGACTCGTCGTAGAACAAAATTGGATCGGGCCGCACAAGCTTATCCAACGGAATCTGTTGTGTGGTTGGTGCAAATTTACACTTACGCAAAGTTCCCTTATAATTGGTTGAATAAGTCCAGTCGTATGGCTTCACCAGCTGCAAATCCGTCGATGTGGCTGCTGACGAGGTTGTTGAATTGACAGAAATGCCCAGTACGCTGCTTTCATCAAGATTTTCTCCGTCTCCACCTTCCTCGCCTGGAACGTGTGCGCCTGGCCGTGTCCTAAGCCATTCCTTATAGTATGCCACTTTAAAATCTGCAGCAGGTGCTAGCGAATCAAGCGCATCAAGCGTGTTGAACTCAATAGCAGCGCCTGTTTTATCATTCACAAGCAAGACGCGGTTTTTCCCGAAAATCATCTCTGGCAACGGGAAATCAAACCGAGTCTCGTTCAAAAAATCGAGTTCATCCAGCAGACAAATCGGGCCTTTAGTGGTGTATATACTCCAGTCATTAACTGTGATCGAAGGTTCTTCGTGAGCTGGCCACGACGCCTTTGGTGACGGGATAATTACTGTTCCACAATGGTCACATTGCGGGTTCTTGCAAGGCCCCACGTGTGATGCTGCAGGCACCAGCACTTGCGTCTTAAAGTTAGATTTGACATGGGGTTTTGTGCATGTAGAAAGCTGTGGATTAGCCGCCGACCCGGGAGATTTTTCCTTCGTATTTGAAGCGGTTCCCGGGCGAGAAATCCCTGCTTTGGGTTCAAAACTTTGTGTTCCTGGTCTCAGCATACTTGAACCTGTACTGATTTCTCTTGAGGTGCCGGTTTTTGGCCGTGAAAGCGGCAGTATATTCGTCCCGGTACGCTCTTTACTTTCCTGAAATGCTTTTTCAGGGCCGGGACGTGCACGTGCATGGATTGCCTGGCTGGTTTGGATCCTTTGCGGGTTTCTTCCCTGTAAATGCATATTCACCATATCTCTCGCTACATTAGCTTGGGCAGCAGGGTTTCTAAACGGTGCTGCGGTAGGCGTGAGTTTTGGTTTTTGAAAATCATTATCGTCCGGCATTTCTATCCAAATTTCCGATCTCTGTTTGTGGTGAAGGTGTTTGTTTGTTTTTTTTTCTTCAATATTGAACTATTAGATAAGCAAAGTGGTTGTGCGGTGCAGAGTCTATGATTTCTGATTATGAGGCCCTAGAAACTTGGGGCCTGAAGTGCGGAGTGAGAAACTGGCCTGAAAAGCCAAATGGTACTTTACAAGAAGCTTTCAGGGCCGGTGCGAGGTTCGGACCTTCGGACTTTTAGCGCACTCTGGGGCCCAGACAATTGATTAATAATAACCACCGGCTAAACGTTTTTTTCAAAGATTCTACAGGAGAACAGTGAGAAGAAGAAATTTCACTATTTAGTCAATATAAGGTAACCCTTTGATTTGTTGTTTTTTTTTTTTTTTTTGACTTTTTTCTTCTGCTGGCCTAAATATCTCAGACCTTCTAATTCCCGACAAGGCGAGTAGTGCGATTGGCCCACTCCAAAAATACTAATACATAATTCAATAATACGCTCTTCTTTCGCAAAATTATTTTCTTCTATTATACATTAGTATATTCTAGTCGTCGCCTTATTTAGTACTTTCCATCCTCAGAACGTAATCCTTCTCTTACCGCCAAAACCGAGTCGGCAATCACAGCATCTACACCGGCCTTCATCTGGATCTTACATGCCTCTAGATCGTTATTCTGCACTCCATAAGTGACGCAAACCAAACCAGAGCTCTTCACTACTTGTGCTAGCCGTGGTGTCTTCACTAAAGTTTCGGCGGCGCTAACAATACCAAGCAAATTCCATTTTTTGGCAAAGCGAATGGCATTTTGTAAAGATGATGCCCGAATATCCGCCATGAAATTGGTTCCTGCTTCTGTCAAATACAAAATAGGCATTGTAGGTTGCTTCAATGATAACAAAGCACAGATATCCGGGTGGAAAGATGAGAAAAGAATATCTCTACCAGAAGTGTTCTCGTCGTAGACCACCTTCAAAATTGTGTCCACGTAGAAATTCATGTCAAAGGCAAATTCTCCCATACTTTCCTGTTGCGCTTCATCTAACATGGGATACTTGAGTTCCATGTTGAAGCCAACGTTCTTGGGCAATCTCTTAAACAATTCTTTCAATGTGACAAAATTGGATGCGATCGATGAGCCACGGGCATTTCCTTTGAAACCCTTTTCTTTCCATGTCTTAGTAAGCTTCATTCTTCTCGCCATCTGGTCTCTAAACTCTTTATCCAATTCCTCCTCCTCAGCGGTCGTCGTCATGTTGGGCGCTGAAGGGTATGAAGACATGGAACGAGGACGGTTGTACTTGCCCAAAAGTTCGTCATCTAATGCAAAGTTTTTCGACACATTGCCATTTTGATTGGCCTTGTCGTAGGCGAATAACTTGGCTTTTGCGGGCTCGTCCAGTTCACTGAAGCCTAAGAATTGTTCAGCAGTCAACATGTGCATCGGAATATCACCTCCACTCTCGGCAACTAAGAAATCATGATAGATGACGGGAACAAAATCTTTTGTGAGCTGAACATCAAACTCAACGTAACTGGCACCTAAAGACGCAGCAGCAATGAAAGACTCCACGGTGTTTTCACCCAATTGCAAAGAGTTCTTGTTGTTGAAGTTCTTTCCCAAACCTCTATGGCCAATGACCCTCGTACTAACAAGCTGCTTCCAATATGTGTCCGAACGATTGATGGACATGTTAGGATGAATGAATGGTTTGATACACATGAATTCAAAGCGCACCTTACCCAAGATATCCAAGGTGTTGTACTCGACAATAGGCACGGTCACGTTGTTGTTCAATGTGCGCAAGTTCTGGCCCACTTTCGAGTAAACACTCTCAAGGAAGGCAACACCTCTACCCAACACTTTTGGTCTAGCGTCAAACTTGGAATTATGTGGGTATTGGTAAGTGGGCACAATATCAAAAGTAATGTACACGTCTGAGACCTGAATGTTGTCCTTGAGCTTGAACATCAATGGATCAGTGGCACTGCCATGCTGGTCTTCTAAAGGCAAATCAACCAAAACAGACTCTTGCACCACTGCCTTGGTATGTTTATTGTAACAAGTAACAACAAGAGAAAGTGCAGTATCCAACTCCGTGAAGAAACTTTGCGACATCGAGATCTTGTTCAACTCAACTGCACTCAGCTTGTCCCTGGTATCGGTAGTTCCAAGTGTAATCAAAATAAGCTGCTCGTCTTTGCTCAAATATCTGTGGCCAAAAGATTTAATCGGTTTCATCTTCCTTCTATTAACAGGCGATCTGGAACGGGAGAGGTTTCTAGTGGATGACATCGTAAGAGCCTCTGGGGCATCGTTCGACGACGGAATCACATCTATCGAGTTGCTTGAACCATTATCCAACTGCTTGAATTGGCGATAGACCTCGTTGACCGCTAATCTGTTCAGCTCAGGAAGCTTATCAATGGAGGAAGTAGACAAAAGACTCTCATCGCCTGTAGGATGAATAAATGGCGAGTTTGAAGCGGAGGCATTCTTTGACAGCAGCAGCGCATTTGGTAAACGGGGTGTGTTTTCCGATGGGTCATCAATGTTATAAAGAAGCAAGTTAGTGTCTGGAGGAGTTAAGGCATCGGCGACCACCAAATGGCCACGCAAAGAAGCATGTTCCATGGGCAACCAGCCGGAATCGTCGGTCAAGTTGTAAGTGGCACCCTTATTTTTCAAATCATTCACAACTTCCAAAAGCCCTTCCGCTGCAGCAGCAAAAATCGGCGTCCAGCCAAACACAAGCTCACCCAACTCAGTATTGGCACCAAGCTCCAAAAGATGACGCACCAAATCAACGTGGTTCATTTTGGCGGCAATGTAGAGGGCAGTCTCGTTATTATTTTCAGCATCGGTATAATCAATACCAATAACGTCTTCGGCAAGGAAATCCTTAACAATTTCCACACAGCCCAACCTCGTGGCCAATAAAAGCAAGTTGGGGCAACTAAGAGGCACTCTGGTGAACGCCACCAAGTTATGACATG
Organism: Metschnikowia koreensis; assembly: GCA_030569435.1. NCBI lineage: Eukaryota > Fungi > Ascomycota > Pichiomycetes > Serinales > Metschnikowiaceae > Metschnikowia > Metschnikowia koreensis. The sequence continues at coordinate 18,492 of JAJMKX010000308.1, read as the reverse complement.
TTTTCAGGTGTTTGCCAATGATCGCCAAGTGAAGCGGTGTGAGACCTTCTTGATCACCCCATACACGGGCGTCATCTATGGGCCGAGCCAAGTCCACCAACTGCCATTGCTGAAGATATTCAAGAATAACTTTACACACATCCTTGGTACCGTACTGTGCAGCGTAGTGCAAAGGTGTGCGGTGATAACTATCCTTAGCGAAAAGAAGACGCTGGAGTTCAGGGAATGGACTTAATTTTTGAAGCACGTGCACCAATCCATCAACACGTACAGGCGCAAGCTGGATTCCGTCGGGTCCACTCTTATTGCCATAAAGCCTGCTCAAATCCAGCGACTCGCCGGGAACCACCTGGTTCTGTTCCTTCGAAAGCTGTCTTTTTCCCAAAGACACCACGTGTTGGTGGAAGAAGTTACGGCCACTGATTTCTTGGGGGTCTGTAAGCGCAGGGGACTCGGTTTCACCTTGGGTTTTGTGGAACTCTAAAAGATACACAAACAAAAGATCGATGCAGTTGAATGCACTCGAAAGCGTGGCCTTGTTCAACAATGAAAGCAAGAGTTTTGTCAGAATCTGGCCCTTTGGTAATTGGCGCAACTGCGCCACACACTGTTCGCCATCGTCGTTCTTGATACCCTCGTAAACTTCGGCCAAAGACTCCTTATCGAACGAGTAGCGCCGATTGTGCCCCACTTTAAGCACATTTAAATCCTCAATGGTCAGCTCCAAGTCCGAAACAGGTCCTGCGGCCGCTAGCTGTTGTTGCTGTTCACCCAACTGTACAAGAATCTCGCTGATTGTTTCCAAGCCAGCGGCTAAATCGATTCCGTTGGCAAACGGCAAGGCATTCACACGAGTGGCAAGATAGGCATCCTTATTGTTGATGGGTAAGTCGACAAAAGGCAAATTTTCCGGAGTTTCGCCCGCGTTTTCACTGCGCAACTGTTCGTTGGCCAACGTGGCAATGGAGGCAAGTTTCTTGTCAAGTTTCTTCAAGATTTTCACAAATCCTTTTTGGTTAAGCTCGCCAAACCACTTGAGATTTCTATAAGCCAGTCTCAACTCGAGCAAAATCGACACTATCTCGTCAAGTTCATCCGTAGTATCTGCCTGAAGCGTGACCTTCCCCTCAGAATACCCTAACACATGCACGATCCGCTGTGAACGGCGGGTATACTCCGAAAGTTTCGTGTTGTAAAACTCGGAAACACGCTCAATGTCGCGATCCAACTCGAAGAAAAACTGCGAAATCGTCTGCGAAATATGCTCCGGGAGTTCTTGCGAAGCGATCGTGTGATAATTGAAGTGCCCGTCAACCGCCTTAATGATTTTCTTCAAATGCTTGTAGTTCATGTAATGCGTGGCCCATTCTGGAATCTGGTGCGAGGCAAACGTCTTGCCAAACTTCATATTGTATGCTGTTCTTTAATTTCTTGTATGGATTTCTTTAATTTTTTTATGTTTTTGTTGTTCTTTTTATTATCTCAAATTCTAGCTTTATCTATCAAGAACTAGTATTCTTGATCACCAGGTTGAAATGAACGGATGGGGGTTGAAAACTTTTACTGGTGGTTTTCTTTTTTTTTTTGCAATAGGCCCGAATGGTGGATTCTCAATAGTGCGGAGAGATCTGTGCGATACGGCTTTTTTTCTAGTCCGAATCTGGTCTCTTTTCTTTTTTCTTTCTTCTCTTTTTTTTTGATTGGCTCACTCACCGTCGTTTCCGGATTTCGCCACTCAATCGGGTCGATGGGTACGTGGTGTATTGGTGGGAAAAAATAAATGCAATTTTTTTTTTCTTCTTTTTCTCGACGACCCGTACTCTTGCCCGGGCTCCTATATATATTGCGTGGTCCAGAGCCTTATCGGCAATCTGAGTGCGCCCGTGACGTATTAGCCAAATCCGGCCTCGAGAGGAAATACCGCGGTCAGTGCCCTAAAATTGCGTGTCTCCATTAAACTACTAAAAAAAAAGGGCCCCGTGGCTGCTCACTCACGGAATTGACACGTTACCTCTTTTAAAATAAAAATGGAAAAAGGACAAAAAAATCATGAAATAAATCTTTGCATTTTTAGTAAAAACGCTTTGGTAAACTTCATCGGAAATTTGTTTAAAATGTGGCCGTGTTAAAACAATAGACTGGGGCTTAGTGAAAGGCAATGCTGTTTTAGGGAAGGACGTCTTTAGCGGTTCTTTATTCCAAAGTTGCCCTAGTTAGCCGTCTACTGTGGAGGTGACGGTTTGCATATTCGTGCTTGGTTTATTATTATGAGGCCCACGCGTGGGGTGGCTCTAATTTTTTTATTTTTTTTTTCGGGCCACACCCCGCACGTGGATCTCGTGGCCACGCAATAATATAATCGAAATTAACCATTGTGAAATTAGCAATTCCGATGATCTGTTTTTTTTTTTTTTCTTCAAATTTTATTTTTCAGTATTGCTATTTGCGGGTTTTGCTTAAATCAAGCAGTAATGAAAAGCTCACGATTTCACAATGGGCGTGTGTGCTTTGCAGTTACAATTACAGAGCATTACAGAGCCAGAAATAAGATAAATAAGTGGAAAGATTTTTAAAAAATACAGCTTCAATTTTTTCTGGATTTGGCGCACTAATTCTTGATTTTTTTTTTTCTTTTTTAATATAATTACAATAACCGACCTCTTAATTGTATGGGACATCTTTCATCTCAATTTGTTGTTGAGTCTGCTGCTCGCTTTCCAGCTGGGAGTGTATCTGGAATCCACGCCTAGCAATACTGTCCTCAAAATGGAGAAAGTACTGAAATCATGGAAATCTACAAAGTAAGAGATAGTTCAAGTCACATCTATGGCATTCATTTTTTTTAGTATTTTAACTGAAACAAAAAGGGCATCAAGCATGAAAGTTCCATTCTGTTCCTCTTCCATTCTGTTCCTCTTCAGAATTGGATCCTTTCGAGTTCTCCTATGTCTACAGTAAATCACTTGTAACACCGGTATGTTTCCATTTATCATATACATATACATATCACTCTTCTTTTCTTTTTTTTTTCCCGTTTTCTCATCCCACGAATATCTCCTCTATAACAAAGTTTGACCCATGGCACATCTGCCAATAGCACATGCAGCACTCACGGTATCCAAAACGTGGGAGTCGTTTTCACCCAACTTAGGGTTAGTCTCGACAATGTCCAACGAGCCCAAAAGCCCTGTTTGCGCCACATCTTCAGCCACAAAGAGCCCTTCACGTAAGGTCAATCCGCCTTCTACACGAGTGCCTGTAGCTGGCACAAAAGATGGGTCAATGGCATCAACATCGTAAGATAAGTGGATCGGGCAATCGCGGTTTGGATTGATCTTGTCCAAGGCCATTTCAATGACTTTGCCAATGCCGTATTTGTCAATGTGGTACATGGAAAAGGCAGGAATGTTATATTTCTTCAAGATCTGCTTTTCGCCTGCGTCGACGTCCCGCAAACCAATGTAGGCGATTTTTCCTGGGCGCAACTTGGCCGGGACCCAGCTGAATTCAGGTGGGTACGATTCGGAATCAATGCCCATAATAAATGACACAGGGCATCCGTGCAAATTGCCCAGTTCAGAGGTTTTGGGTGAGTTAATGTCTGCATGAGCATCGATCCATAAAACACAGGTTTCTGGGTCATGTTCTAAAGCCGCAGCCACAGTGGCCGTGCCAATCAGGTGATCGCCTCCAATAACCACGGGCAATCTTCCCTCAGAGCGGGCCTGGACACAAGTGTCGAACATTTTGCGGTTACATTCACTTACAATGGCGGTGTTTTTCACGCCAAACAGGTCTCTATCGTCAGATTTGCGTCCTTCAAAATCGCATCCTTCTAGCGGATGGGCCACTTTTGTCTGCCAGCCCAATTCGCCAAGCTGGGACTCAAACCCAGCGTTCAAAATGTACTCTGGACCAAGCTCAACACCACCTTTAGGCTGGCCTCCGGAAAATGGTGCTGTGATGATGGTGGCTTTTTTCTCGGGATAGTATTTGTACTCGACGTCTAATCAGCAGTTAGTAAAACGGTGCTCCATGGTGATTTTGTGGGGTATTTTTCTTTTATTAAGAAAAGGAATTTTTGGATGAAGGACTTTTACATACCTGACATTGTGCAGTGATGAATAGATGGGGTGTAGGAAGTTCACTCAACACAGTTAAGTAGAAAGCGAAAAATAATATGATAAAATATAAAATATAGAGGATGGTTTCACTGAAGAAAATTAACTATATTGATAAATCGAAATCTTTGAATCATAGACATTGTGGCAAACAGGGCCATATTTATAAGTTCACGGCTTTTTCGGTTCTTGATTGCGGGGCAGGCAGTGGGCCCAATCTGCGGTAAGCAACACCGACACTGAGTCGTTGTCACCTTCGCTTAATGGTGCGCGCCCATGCCAACGGCCATAGATAATGAGAATAGAAATGGAAATGACGCTGAGGCCGTTCGCTCTGCACTCTGGTTGGCGGAATGTGAGGCTCACGTGATCTGTTGGAAATGAAGAAAAATCCCGCAAATCTCTTAAAATACCCCTATTTTTCCCCATATTTTTTTTTCGTTTTGATTCTGATATTTATTAAATTTTTATCTGAATACTAATAAGTAAAATTTTTCCCGTTTCTCTCACCAAAAATATCTCGGTTGCCACAATCTTTACGCGTTCTTATTAGCCGAACTCAGTTCCTATCTAAACTGGCACCAGGCGCAGGCCCACCGCCGCGTGGCCTGGGACATACACTGCGCGTTAACGGCAGGACCTGCCGAGACCCACGCTGGCAGTGCCCTGCCATTAGGAGCTTTATCTGACAAATGAGAAAATGCCCTTTTGGAGCCCAGACTTGGCACTCCGCTTTGAGATCACGAACGGAATAAGAGGTGACTTGGCAAAATATTAGCTTGCAAAATTGGGTTTGTGTTTTTTTTTGTTTTTTTTTTCTGTTTTCTCCCGATCTATTCGCAAGAGGAAAATGAAAAGTATTCGTGTGGATCTGCCCGAATATTAACTGGCTGCCTCGCCATGCCTTGTGCAGTAGTTAATTAGTGCAGTGATAATAAAGATTACTGTACCTACCAATAGGTCAAACGTAAGCTATGATTTTAACTCAACGATTTTAAAGCTTTCATATCCATCTTTTCAATTTCTTTCAAAATAAATACTTTCATTGCCTCCACGATTTTGAATTTACAATTGTCCAATCCGATCCTGAAGGCATCAATCATGAATATTGAGTTTCGTTAGTTAAGTATCTGAAATTGCAATTTATTATGCAAGCAAGAAACATATTAATTGGATGATCGTGTGTTATAACTATCATTTTGAGTTCGAAGTTCAAACCAAAGAGGGGAAAACAACTTATATGACTTGACTCCCCTGTTCCCTTTTTCTATACTTTAAGTGCTTGCGAATTATTAATTAGTCAACCACGTTGGCCCGTATTGCATGTGCCCAGTTGCGATTGCTGAGAGCTCACTCTATGGAATTAAGTCACATCTTAGTAACCTTTAAACTTTCTGGAAATATACTTGTTTGCTTTTTTTTCTTATGAGTTATTTTAAGATTGAATTAGCTTTCTTTTTTTAATTCTTCTATTTTCTCTTAAACTGTCTGAAAAAAGGTGGTCCATGACAATAATTAATAACGCTTGTTACAAGCGCATATATTAGTCATTCCAACAAGTTCATCATATTTGCCTTTTTTTTCCTATCTTCTGAGACCAGTTCTTTATTATATCCTATTAGACTTTAAAATTTGATCTCATCTTTGGTACACATGGAATTTTCTGTAGTTACAGTATTTATTTTCATCCATTATAATATGTATCTATATATACTGAGGAGGGCCACGAGGTTGGAGCAGAGTTCCGTCCCGTCCCATCGCAGCAGCAGCAGCAGCAGCAGCAATCTCGCAGTGCGAGATCTCAACCAGCGAATTGGAAATTGTCAAGCTCTCTAGTTTTAACTCAATACGCACACTTTCACTATTGAAAAGAAGAAGAATATTCTTTTTAAAACTCTTTAGAAAATGGTGTTTGACCTTAAACTTTCGTCTGAAGCGTCTGACGACGAGCACAACACCTCAATTGGTGATGCTTATGCACCTTCACATGGACTCACTAGCTTGGACCCAGACCACGGATTAGCGTTTTCGGATTCCGATGAAGAAATGCTTTCTCAGTCCCATAGCTCGGCTCACTTCTCCACACATGAGGACAAGTTTATCAAAGAGCACGACTTGAAAGTACGGGCGTTGGAGGCTCTCCAGGATACGAGTGCCGAGATGGCCCGGAGTCCATCTCAACAGCTGCTCAAAAGACGGCCTCTGATCATCGATTTCCCGCAAAAACAGTTTGGGTATCACCCACGGCCAGCGTCTGCGGCACACAACAATAACCACACGCAAAACCCTCGTAGTCTGGCGAATGCGCTTCCCGAAATGTACCCTTCACTGGAACTCATCGAGCTTTTCTGTAATGTGAAGCAATGTTTGAGTTTGCGTCACCAGTACTTGGACCGCTCCTTGCAGAGTGACGATAAGCTCAATCCGAAAAATGCTCCTACATGGAAAATCTATCCACCCCCACCTCGGCCCACTTATAAACTGAAGAACAAGTTCAATCAGTTACCGGGAGACCATTTGGAGGAAGATGTATTTGACTTCAGTGAGTGTGAGGTGCCGCAAACCGACTATTCTTCGGTTTATGAAGTGAAATTGAACCTGGACGATGTATACCAGGTATACCACCGGGAAACTGGCGAGCCTTTAGGTGATATTTCCACATTGCATGACTACTATAACGATTTGAGCAAAATTGCCCGTATTTCGCTGGATGGTCCAACAAAATCGTTTGCTTTCAAGCGCTTGCAATATTTGGAGACCAAGTGGAACATGTACGCTTTGCTTAATGAGTTTGAGGAAACCAAGCAGTCGAAGAAAAACCCACATAGAGACTTTTACAATGTGCGTAAAGTTGATACACATATCCACCATTCAGCATGCATGAACCAGAAGCATCTCTTGCGTTACATCAAGTACAAGTTGAAGACAACGCCAGATGAACAGGTGATTTTCAGAGATGGTAAATTGTTGACGTTGGCTGAAGTGTTTGAGTCCTTGAAACTCACAGCTTACGATCTTTCTATTGATACTTTGGATATGCATGCACACACGGATACTTTCCATCGTTTCGATAAATTCAACTTGAAGTATAATCCTATTGGCGAGTCGCGTTTGAGAGAGATTTTTCTCAAAACAGATAACTTTATTAACGGACGCTACTTGGCAGAAATTACTCAACAGGTGTTTGAGGATCTTGAGAGTTCCAAATACCAAATGACCGAGTTGCGTATTTCCGTTTACGGTCGTTCGGAGGATGAGTGGAGTAAGTTGGCCGCATGGATTGTTGACAACAAATTGTTTAGTCACAATGTACGTTGGTTGGTCCAAGTGCCTCGTCTTTACGATTTGTATAAGCGCAATGGAAATGTTACCAATTTCCAACAAATATTGCACAATCTTTTCCATCCACTTTACGAAGTCACGCTTAACCCGAAATCGGACCCCAAATTGCACGTGTTTTTGCAAAGAGTGGTTGGTTTCGATTCTGTGGATGATGAGTCGAAGCTGGACCGCCCTTTCACCAGCAGAAAAGTGCCCCTGGCCTCCGAATGGGATGCGCCTACTAACCCACCATATTCCTACTACTTATACTACCTTCACTCGGACTTGGTGGCACTCAACCAATTGCGGGCCACGCTTAAATTCAATACTTTTGTATTAAGGCCCCACTGTGGTGAGGCTGGTGACCCGGAACACTTGATTGCCGCATTTCTTACCTCGCACTCCATTTCCCACGGAATCTTATTACGTAAGCTTCCCTTCATCCAGTACTTATACTACTTGGACCAGATCGGTTTGGCCATGTCGCCATTATCCAACAACGCTCTTTTCTTGACCTACGACAAAAACCCGTTCCACAACTTCTTCAAAAAGGGATTGAACGTGTCTTTATCTACGGATGACCCTTTGCAGTTTTCCTATACTAAAGAGCCGTTGATTGAGGAGTATTCTGTTGCAGCCCAGATCTATAAACTTTCCGGTGTCGATATGTGTGAACTTGCCAAAAACTCCGTGCACCAATCCGGCTGGGAATGGGAGATCAAAAAGCATTGGCTCGGTAAAAAATTCATGTTGCCTGGTGTTGAGGGTAACGATATGGAAAAGACAAATGTGCCCGATATGCGTGTGGGATACAGAGAAGAGACACTTCGCAGCGAGTTGGAGTTGGTTGACTACTACACGAGCATGGGCCAGGCCAAGCACTAGACTTTATAGAAATTTAATTTAGAATTATATTGTTATTTGTTTTCGTTTTCCTTCTTTTTCTTTGTAAATTTGCATTTTTTCTCGTGTCGTGTGATACAAGTACACACAAGGTGCCTCCCCTCAATGTCTCCCGGAATCTTAATTGAAAAATCTTTGAGGCACCAACAATATTTAGCCCCATCGAGTGTTTCTTTCTGGTTTTTATGAGAAAGTTTGATTTTTCATTAATTTGCTCTTCAACTGACAAGAAAAATTGACTTGAATATTTTCTCTAATAAATAGTTGTTGTCTTCCGAATTGTGGGGTAATTTTTCGCATGGACGTGTCCCGAGCGCACCCCTCTTTTTGCATACTGAGATTTATGCGCTTACGGCTCACAAAGTTGCGTAATTTAACCACCTCGTAAAATTACACCCGTGATTTGTTCAACATAATATGTCGAACCATCTCAGAATCGGAAATTCAGCTGCAGTACTTATAATCTGAAACATTTCTGCTAGCTACAGTGAAAAAAGAAAAATAAAAGAAAACAAAAAAAATATCGCTATCTGCAAAATGACTAAGCAGCAAGCAATTGAGTTGATCCAGCCCCAAGAAGCCAAGAAGTCACTTAATGCTGTGCTCACAATTGCCGGTCTGGATAGTTCCGGAGGTGCTGGAATCGAGGCCGATGTCAAGGCAATAACTGCGCATAAAGCATATGCCTTAACGTGTATCACGGCACTCACAGCCCAAAATACCCTGGGTATAGAAGCAGTGGTAGAAACACCAAAACAGCATTTGCACAAAATCTTAGAGGCCAACTTTGCTGATTTTGTGGACGGATATGACGGACAACATCCATTAAAAGTGGTGAAAACGGGCATGCTCACGGAAAGTGCGGTGGAAACTTTATCGGAATTTCTTGGCTATTTGAAACAAAATGACGTCAAGTTGGTCGTGGACCCAGTGATGGTGGCCACTTCAGGGAAATCGCTCGTGGATGATAAGACCATGCAACTTATTTTGCGTGAAATAATCCCTTCCTCTTACTTGTGCACACCTAATTACGATGAAGCAGTGTTTTTATGGGGAGCTAGTGAAGAACATCCGCATTTCGATACTGAAGAAACGTTTGTGCGTTTTGTGACTGATCTCCAGAAAAAACTTCAGTGTGAGAACTTGCTCGTTAAAGGTGGTCATGTTCCCTTCATTGATGGAAAACGAGACCTTAGCGATGGTGAAATTCCGGCAGAAAAAAATGGACTGGCCGAGATCTACGACGTTCTTTATGAAAGCAAATCTGATACAGTGACCATTTTCAAATCACCACGGATCCCAACAAATAATAGTCATGGTACCGGGTGTACGCTTGCAAGTTCTATCTCTGCGAATCTTGCCAATGGTCAGCCGCTTTTAGAAGCAGTGGCCCTTTCTATCCATTATGTGCATAGAGGTATGGTCACGGTTAAAGGCCGTTTGGGCCATGGTAATGGGCCATTGAATCATGCGATTACCACATGCACCAACTTTCTTGGGGTTCTTCGGGGTGAGCCCTGGAATGTAGATAAGGAAGATGGAACATTCTACAATTATTTCAAAAACCATCCTTCCATTAAGGCCAGCTGGGAACGGTACACCAAACACCCATTTCTCGAACTTCTTGCTACCAACAACTTACCCTTTGATGACTTCTTGTATTTTTTGAAGCAGGACTTCTACTATCTCATCAACTATGCTAAAGTGCATGGCCACGCTGCATCAGTGGCCCCCAGCTGTGAACAAATTCAGGCACAAACGAGCATAATTGCCAATATCATGGCGGAAATCGAAAAACATAAGGAGAAGCTTGCAAAAAAATATAATATCGACTATAGCAAAGCAGACTTAGATGCAGAACTTCAGCCGGGGCCTGCTTGCATTGCTTACTGTGATTACTTGAATAAGATTGGGCGTGAGCAAGATTTTCTTGCCATTAAAGTGGCGGTTGCTCCTTGTTTGCATGGATACGCTGAGGCCGGACTTTACGGCCTCGAAATCCGGGATAAATTTGATGGCAAACTCAATAAGTTGGAATCTCAGGAACAGAGCGATGTGTATTCCGCTTGGTTGGATGACTATGCTTCGGACTGGTACCGCACTGCTCATGAAGACGGAATTAAGTTGTTGGACTCACTCTTCCAGAATGAACCTGTGAGTGAACTTCGTAAGGAAGAGCTACGCAAAATGTTCCGTGACGTTGTTGAACTTGAGATTGCCTTTTGGGATGAGGTCGTTGATAGAAGCAAGGGAAGGAATTGAGAATTACTGGATTATTTGATTGAAGGAAATTCTCTTCACTCATTAGAATAGTTACTTACAATTAAATGGCCTGTAATGAATGGCGTCTTAATCTAAAGACATGTGCTGAGGCCAACACTAATAGAATATGTTACAACATAATACAACGCATAGCTTATGGTAGACTTCTTTCAAGATTTCATGTAAACAGCTGTAATGGTACAGAATTAAAAGAATAAAAAAGTAAATAAAAAAACAGAAAGGTATAGGAGCTCACAAACGACTTGTTCCAATGCCGGCAGCCCCGGATAGTGTGGAGAAATAGCAGCGCGCAAGAGACCTGTTGGTAGCACAGGATAAGAAACAGAGTGGACGTAGAACGTTTTGGTATTATTCAACACTATCCATAATTTTAATTATATTTGAAGAGTAAAATGTACTTGATTTTTATACGTTATGAAATTTTAATGCAATCAAAAGATTTGCATGAATTTTGGAATTTCTAGACCCAATTGTTTATAATGCATTTTTGAGATACGGTGAGAAAGGAGTTAATTTCTAGATTAAACAACCCAGTCTTTAAATTTACTAGAAATATCTGGGTATGGAATTTCAGTAGAACTCACTAAAGCAATACAATAGACTACTGATAAAACATTGAACGAGAATTTAACTGAGAAAAAGAGTAAAAAATTGACGTCTTTGGAGCTTTTTCACATACAGTGGGGGCCCGGCACCCTTAGCCTCACCAGCCGCAGAGGAAACGGACAATTGTAGTTAAAAAAACTAGATGATACATCCTCTCCACAAAAACCTTGCATTGAAAGAAGACACTTCAAAAAAAGTACACAAATCTGGGAAAAGATCTCATATTTTTTTTCAAAACCTTCAAAATTACCAAAAAGACACGTAAAGTTTATTGTATTAATGGCAGGCCTTTTAATAATCCCGTCCTCCAGCAACTGGTTTTCCTGCACAATTACTTGCTGCGGCTTGAGGGGCCGGCCACCGGGCTAAACGTCCATTCAACAGACAGCCACCGCCAAGCTCTCAGAAACTCTGTTCTAATCTCCACCAACAATCTACGCCTCGAATATTCACCTTCAAAAGCGGAAAACAAAAACGGGAAGAACTAACGGAACAAAAAAAAGAAAAATAAAAAAAGAAAAAAAAAAAAAAAAATAGAAAAAGTAGAAAAAATCGTTTAGAAACCCTTCATCCTTTCCTCGCCATGTATAATCCGTACCAACAGGGAAGCTTCTCCAACCAGGGGTACCTGCAATATGGACAAGGGTATTCTGGACAACCACAACCCACGGGATATTATCAGCCACAGGGGCAAAATTCCGGCTACGCTCAGCCGCAGCAGCCAGGGCTTTTCCAAGGCCAACAAACCGGTTTCCAGCAACAGTTTGCGCCTCAGGCCACTGGTTTCCAGCAACCCCAAGCTACGGGATACGGGTTTCAGAATTTTCCCCAACAGCAATTGACTGCACAGGCCACAGGTTATAACCAGCAACAGCAGCAACAGCCGCCGGTGTCACTTCAGGCACAAAAAACCGGGTTTTCTGCGGCGCTTGCTGGCGTAAAACAGAACCTGGAGTTGCACATTCAAAACATGCGGCTTTCGTTTATTTCTGCCGCTGACCAGACGAAATTCGAGCACTTGTTCCGCACAGCAGTGGTGCCAGGTGAAAATGCCATTTCTGGCGACGCCGCACGTGACATTTTGTTGCGTTCTGGCTTGAGTCCTGTGACGTTGGCCGAGGTATGGGCATTGGCCGATACAAATAAGCTGGGTGCGCTTCTTTTCCCGGAATTTGCCTTGGCCTTACATCTTTGCAATCAGGCATTGAGGGGCGAGCACTTGCCGGGCACTTTGCCCGAAAAATGGAGTAATGAAGTGCAAAGTTTTGTCGATGCCATTTCGTTCTCTGTGCCTGAAGATCCCAATAAGATTCTTGCCAACACGCCGTTCTCGAGCTTTGCTCAGAACTCAAACGATGACTGGCTCTCGCAATCTGCAGCACCGCAAACTTCATTCACGGCACAGCCCACTGGCGGCGGATTCCAGGGCGTAAATTCCTTATCTCAACAGAGAACTGGCGGTGGAAGCTTGGTGGCATTACAACCACAACAAACGTCCGGGTTTGTGCCTGCACCAGCGCCTACATCACAACCTTTGCAATCTCAGCGTACAGGTCCTTTGGCGCCTCAACTCACCGGATTCCAGCCCCAGTTAAGTGCACAGAGAACAGGTCCACTTCCACCCACTAGTTTTCAGCCTCAAGCCACAGGAGCAGGAGCAGGACTTAACCCACAGCCTACAGGAGTGTTTAAAGCACAACCCACGGGCGGATTTATCCCACAGCAAACCGGCAGTGGTTTCCAGCCCCCACCTACAAGTTTCCAGGCTCAGGCAACTGGCGGATTCAATGTACAACCACAATTGACAGGGATCCAGCCGCAATTGACCGGAATCCAACCTCAACTTACCGGCTTCCAGCCACAAGCTACTGGTGGTCCATTACAGGCTCAGCCCACTGGTCGGCCAGGCGAATGGGGGTTTGTGCATACACCCACAGGTGGACTTCCTGGACTTAATGCGATGCAACAGCACTTCTTGCCCTCTGCACAGCTTCCGTCAAACAATCTCCAGGACGCTATGGGTGGTTCTTTGAAGAACAATGTAACATGGGCTATTACGAAGCAAGAGAAGCAGATTTACGATGGTGTTTTTGCTGCTTGGGATAAGGCTCGTAGAGGTTATATCGAGGGTGATGTCGCTATTTCCATCTTCAACAAATCTGGCTTGGGTAGACCAGATCTCGAGACTATTTGGAACTTGTGTGATTCAAACAACAGGGGAAAGTTGAACAAGGATGAATTTGCTGTTGCTATGCACCTTGTTTACCGGAGATTGAACGGCCTCGAGATTCCGTTGAGACTTCCTCCCGAATTAGTTCCCCCTTCAGCAAAGTTGCTCCAGGACTCGATGGATTCATTGAAAACTTCCTTGAAGGGAGGTTCAGCAGCGAAAAAGGCTGCTGCACCAGCAAAGCCTGCGTCAAGTGCTACTAGGTTCAAAAACGATGATGATAACATCTCCTACACTTCGAGCTCGCGCCACAGAAGTAGAAACCCAACAGAGAAGGTCGCCAGCAGCGTCAAGTCGTCTGCTTCCAAGGACTTATCGATTGACGATCTCAAAAAATTGATCCGTGAAAAGAAAATCTTGTTGGACGCGGCCGATTCTGAGGACCAGCACAACTCGATCGCCGCTAAAAGAGTTGACGAGGCAAATGCGTATGAGATTGAGAGCTCAAAGGCAAAGATAAGAGAAGTTCAAGCACAGTTGAATTCGCTTGGTGCTGGTGGCAGTGACGCAGAAAAAGCCGAGCTTTTCAAAACTTTAAACCACCTCACCAAGGATACCGTTCCCAGATTGATGTCGAGAATTTTCCAGGTCAGTGCTGAAATTTCAAAGGCGAAGTCGGATTTGGCAAAGGCCAATTTGAAGAAACAGTACCCAGACTGGAATCCCGAGAACTCCGAATCTGCCATCGAAGCCACTGGCCCTAATGGAGAAATCACTGAAAGTGACAGACGCAAGTTCAAATCGAAACAGCTCTTAAGACAGAGAATGGCCGCCTTGACCGGTAAGCCATACTCAGAAGGCTCCAACTCTGATGCTGATCTTCTTTGGAAGCAAATGTCTGAGACAGCAGATAAGGAGCGTGAGGCACAATCTGCAATGATCAAGGATATCGAGGCCAGTATCAAGGATTTGGAAGAAGGGGCGGCTACTCACTTACAGGTATCCACTAAGTCCACATTAGGTTCAAACAAATGGGAAAAGGGTGAAGGCGTATCGACAACATTGAAGTCCTTCATTGACGAGTTGAACAAATTTACAAAGCCTCAAGCTGCAGCACCAGCACAACCTAGTGCTTCCTCCTCTCATCAAACCAGCCTGTCTACTCTGTATGCTGCACCTCAAGTGGCGGCTCCTTCGGCCAATAAGCCAGCTTATAGTACTCCAGAGGAAAGAGCGGCTTACATAAAACTGCAGGCTGAGAAGAGAATGAACGAGAGATTGGCAAAGTTGGGTATTTCAAGAAACAGAAATAATAGTTCGGGATCGCAAAGCAACACCGTGCAACCTCCTGTTGCCCAAAAACCCGAGGAACAGGCGTCAGAGAAACCAAAGCCTCAAGTTCAAGAAGTCAAACCAGTAGAGAAAGAAAAACTCCCAGAACCACCCAAACAACCAGTTCATGAGGCTAAACCGGCCGTGACTGAGGAACCTGAGAGCAGTGATGATGAATCAGATGAGGAATATGCAGCTCTTTTGAAACAGAAAAAGGAGATGGAGGCGAGGAAAAGAGAGCGGGACTTGAAGAGAAAGCAAGAGAAGGAGGCTAGATTGGCAAAACTCAAGAGAGAGATGGAGCTTATGGAGAAGCAAGACGATGGTTGGAGTGATGATGAAATTGCCAATCAAAAGAACGTGCCTCTGTACAATCCAAGTAACATCTCTTCGAACAAAGATGGAGCTGCAAAGCCCACAGTTGAGAAGAAGGAGACTCCAGAGGTAAAGCAGGCACCTTCGTCAGTGAAAGCAGTCGATGATAAGCCCACTGCTAATACCACGTCTGAGCAGACAAGTAACGGAACTAAACAACCACACGAGAGTAATCCTTTTTCTAGGTTTGGTGCAAACTCAGGGTCACCTGCTGGCGTTTCACGTTCCAATACAAACCCATTCTTCAAACCTACAACTGCTGACCAACCAGTGAATCAAAAGAAGTTGGACGCTCAAAGAGCTTCTCAAAGAGGTTTGGACAACGATGACTGGAGCGATGATGAGCAAAAGAGTTCAGATGAAGAAGAGCCAAACAGAGCGGGTGCTGCTAAATTAGCGAGCTTGCTTTTCGGAGGAATGCCACAACCTATTTCGAGAAATCCTACTGGTAATTTCCAAACTCAGACAGCTCAAAAAGCTCCAGAACCTGCTAGCCAACAACAAGCAAACATCGCTGAGCCACCAAAGCCTGAGCCAGAAAACCCTGTTTCGGAAACAGTGGATTCGGATTCCGATGATGATTTTGCAACTCCGCCCCCAGGTTCTGCCCCTCATCCAATTTCTCGCGAGGAGAATGCGGGTACTAGTTTACCACCTCCTATTCCAAATGAGGCACCTCCAGTTCCAGTACAAGCACCACCTATTCCAGAACAGGCACCTCCCGTTCCAAGTATGGCACCACCAGTTCCAAGTATGGCACCCCCAATCCCGACTGAGTTACCGCCTACTTTAGAAACTACCAGTGTTAATAATGCTTCTGGGAATTCTTCGGCTCCTCCATTGAATATTCCTCCTCCACCCCCTCCACCAGGACCACCACCTCCACCAGGGCCACCTCCACCAGGACCTCCACCTCCACCAGGACCGCCTCCACCGCCATCCTTTGCTGCCCCAAGTGGCGGAAGTGCGCCTCCAAAAGCAGGTGGACTTCTGGATATTGGAGCGTTACTCGGACAGATTCAAGGAGGAAAATCATTGAAAAAAGTGAGCGAGAGCGAAAAGCATATCGCGGACGCGTCTGTTGTTGGTAGAGTCTTATAGAATTGAACATTGAAAAGAATTCTATTTATATTATAGTTTGAAAAATATATACATGTCTTGTAATTAATGTGCTTGAGCAATTTATTCATCACTGGCAACCTCACTTTCAGGATGGTTAGGGGCGATGGACACTTTGTTCTCCTTTAAAGAAACTTCAACAGATTCGCCTTCCTTTACCTGGCTCTTGATCAAGAGCATGGCAAGAGGATTCAAGACTTCTTTTTGTAAAGTTCTGTTGAGAGGTCTAGCTCCATAAATTGGGTCGTAACCCTTGTCTGCCAAATAAGTCTTAACTTCATCGGTAAGTGATAATGAGATACGCTTATCATTAAGTCTCTCCTGTATCTCCTCCAATCTGATGTCAAGAATGTTCCTCAACGAGGACTTGGACAATCTGTTGAAGACCAAAACATCATCAAGACGGTTCAAGAATTCAGGTGGGTAGTAAAGACGTAAGTTCTCTACGATTTCGTTCTTGACGGAATCCTTGATAGCGCCTTCATCATTAGCATCTTTATCTGCCAACAAGATTTCCTGTCCAATGTTAGACGTCATGACAATGATTGTGTTTCTGAAATCCATATGTTTACCGTGAGAATCGGTCAAAGAACCCTCATCGAGAACCTGCAACAAAAGCTTTGAAACGTCCTTATGGGCCTTTTCAAATTCGTCAAAGAGAACCACCGAGTAAGGCTTTCTTCTTACAGCCTCCGTCAATTCACCACTGTCTTCATAGCCCACATATCCTGGAGGCGAGCCAATCAAACGAGACACCGAATGTTTCTCTTGAAATTCAGACATGTCGAACCGAATAACAGACGACTTATCGTTAAACAAGAATTCGGCCAATTGTTTAGTGAGCTCGGTTTTTCCTGTACCTGTAGGTCCAAGAAACATGAACGAAGCAATAGGTCTCTTGTCGCTGGTAAGACCTGCTCTTTGTAAACGCACTGCATCGGAAACAGCGTGTATAGCCTCATCCTGACCAACAACATGTTGTTTCAAGGTGGATTCCATATCCAACAATTTGTCCTTTTCACCTTTCATCAAGTTGTTTAGTGGAATACCGGTCATTTTCGAAATGACTCCAGCAATATCATCGGAAGTCACTGAGTCGTGTAAGAGCGTCGAAGATTTCATGCTATCTTCGGTTTCGGCAATTTCACGCACTTGCTTTTCCAATTGTGGGATGGTCGAGTATTGCAATTCGGACGCCTTACCATAATCACCTGTACGTTGAGCATGTTCAAGGTCAAAACGGGCCTGTTCCAAATCGCTTTTGGCATTTTTAATACCGTCAATGACCTTCTTCTCAGCCTCCCATTGCTCAGTCAAGCTTTTCAATTCTGCCAGTTTCACGGCCAATTCCTCCTCCAATTTTTTGGTACGATCATGCGACATCTGGTCCTCTTCCTTGCGCAAGGATTCCAATTCAATGTGGATTGTCATGATCTGGCGGTCCAACTGAGCAATTGCATCTGGTTTGGACTCGTGTTGCAAGCGCAAGGTTGAGCACGCCTCATCGACTAAATCAATGGCCTTATCGGGCAAAAAACGGTCGGTAATATACCGATTAGAGTAAAGTGCTGCAGTAACTAATGCACTATCAGCTACACGCACACCATGATGCACTTCATATTTCTCCTTAAGTCCACGCAAGATCGATATCGTGTCTTGTACTGTGGGCTCATGCACAGGTACAGGCAGAAAACGTCTGGCCAAAGCAGCATCTTTTTCCACGTACTTTCTGTACTCTTCAGTAGTGGTTGCACCACAGAGCGAGAGCTTGCCTCTGGCCAATGCTGGCTTGAGCAAATTTGAAGCATCAATTGATCCCTCGGCCTTACCTAAACCCATGAGCAAGTGCAACTCATCTACAAATAAAATCACCGAGCCTTTCTTGTCCTCAACCTCAGTAAGGATTTTCTTAAGTTTTTCCTCGAAATCACCACGGAATTTCGCTCCCGAAATGATCGCCGCAAGATCAAGAGTAATGATTGATTTCTCCTTCATCAGTTCAGGAACTTCACCCTTTAATATACGTTGTGCAAGGCCCTCCATAATGGCTGTTTTACCCGTACCGGCATTTCCGATAAGCACCGGGTTATTCTTCGTTCTGCGTGAAAGAATCTGGATTGTCCGCCGGATTTCTTCGTCCCTCCCAATTACGGGATCTAGCTTTCCGTCTTTCGCCAATTGCGTCAAATCAGAACCGTACTTCTCAAGGGCCGGTTGATTATCGTCCTCATTTTTCTGGAACTGAAGGTTTCTGCGGGCACT
>JAJMKX010000307.1:0-57123 GCA_030569435.1 Metschnikowia koreensis | reverse complement strand
TCTGATCAAAAATACATTTTGTCTGATATAAATCAAAATTGTCTGACAGAAAGCACATTTTGTCTGACAGAATCAAATTCGTCTGATAGAAAACATAAATTGTCTGATACAATCGATTTTGTCTGATGGAAAACATGAATTGTCTGATACAAATCACATTTGGTCTGATGGATAATATTTTTTGTCTGACAAAAAAAAAATTCGCACCAAAACGGGGAACGTTTACGTGCACCCCGATAAAAGCAATCAAGATTTCTAAGATTTGGATCTCTGTAGCATGTGATCTCACTTCACTCAAACCGTACTATTTGTAATTTCTTCTTCGTTCACCCGATTTCATTTCGAATGTCCTTTTAAATGTACTGTGGTCGAGACAAAAAAAAAAAAAAAAAAAAAGAAACACATATCTTTCGACGCGATCGCCCTACGATGGGTCGTCTGTTGCTCGTATCAATATCCTAAATAACGTAAATGTGTAAATCCCAAATCTCTTACCCTTCTGGGATGCTGTTGTCTTCTTTTCTTCTTTTTCTTCTTTGGAAAGCCAGTTTAGACCTCATCCTAGGGTGCCAATAATTTATGATTCTGTGATCATTCGTTATTCATTTTTTCTACCCAAATTCAAGAAAAATCTGACGCGCACGATGGTCGCTCGAGCCTCGTGCCCTTTCATAACTTGGAGCCAGTCGCGACGCGTCCTCAAATTGTCAAATCAAAAACACAAGAGAGATAGAAAAAAATCCCTTCAATATTCTACCCGAAATTATAAAACGTACAAGAAACATATTAAAAAAAATGGATAACGAAAATAATAACGACGATGTTTTGGGTCTTGACCAGCCCCTCAAGCTTGGACGTGTGTCACGAATTCCGAAACTCACAAATGAACTTCTTTTTGAGAATAACAGAGGCCTTCCCCAGATTAAAAACAACTATACAAAATTGCTGCGGGCAATACGGAAAAATGATCGCCGTTTAGCAGAAAAAGTTCAAAAGGAAAAACTTTCCAAAAGTTCAGCTCATCAATTTAAGGTATCGACCGAGGTGGAGAATCTTCAAAAAGTGTTACTGTTTTATCAGCTCTGGTGTCATGGGCTTTTCCCAAGAGCGACATTTAAAGATTGTCTCAAGATGTTGCGCACGCATAAATCGTTTGCCATCAAAGAGTATAGGCGAGGACTTCTTGAAAACGAAATCAAACGTTTAAGGATCGAAAAGGGGATTATTACAGAAACCTCAGAAACTGAAGCACCCGGTGTAGAAAGAAATGGGGATGATGATGATCTTTATAGTGCTCCTAATTATGAAGAAAATGGCGAGTCTTCCGAATCAGCTCCAGCTCAATCTACTCGGGCCGCAGACACAACTAATATGGAAGAAAGTGACGATGAGGATTGGGGGTTCTTGTCAACAAATCGTACAAGATCAAATAACCTTTTTATTGGCGATGATGATGACGATGATGACGATGAAGTAAATAGCAACACACGCACAGAATCTACGGTTGCAGTTCCTAGAACTGAAGAATCAGTGTCTGCTGAAGGAAACAAGGGTGGCGATAAGCAGAATGACGATGATGATGATGAATTTGATAATGACGATTTAGTGGGGTTGAGTAATGTACGTCCTGCTGCGGAAGAGCTGTTCCCAGATGAAGCTGACTTTGAAGACTTTGAAGATTCTGTCAACCCTACGCAAGCCAAATCCAATTTTGACAATGATGATCACGACGAAGAGCTTGCAATTATGCGCGAAATGGGAATGTAAAATTAGAGATACACGGTCTTATCTATTCAAGTACATCATGCGGGCGATCTTCACATGGTCATACACTTTTGACACTAGAGTAGGTGTCAAGTAGGTACGGTTACTGGACTTATTGAACGCACCAATCAAATAGCCACCCGAACGCAAGTAGATTTCGATCGAGTCTTCGCTCGTGGGTTTCTTACTTTTCCGTATGAAATTAGGCTTGGAAACGAAAAATGGCACGATCATCCCAGACTTGTATATGGGGTTTTCACCAGAAGACACAATCTCACACCCAGACTCACTAATAAACGCCTCTTGCCACACACGATAATCGGTGTTTGTCAAATCGTAATCCAGAGTATTCAGAGCTAAGATGCGCACTTTGCACCGCTCAGAATTGATCTTAGAATTTGCAAGCATCAGTTTCTGTAATCTTTGTGGAATCGCCTGGCTTGGATTGCTGTCATTAGCAGGCAAACTTGTACGGGAGATCTTATGTTTTTCCATAAACCTGATCTCCACAACCACCACACAGTCAAATTTGTGGTAGCTAGCAATCGACTTTGTGATGACTTTGGATGCGCTTTTAAGACTTCTCACTCTTCGCAACGCCTGCCTAATCTCATACTTGTGAATGTCAGGGAGCACACTCTCGGTAATCTGCTTGTGTTCTTCATAATGAGACAATTTGAAAATATGGCTATGTGAGTAGCAGCTGCCGGAACCATCCCGTTCAAAAATTGTCATGTGGCCTCCGCTGCAAGTGGCTCTCCCCAATTTGGAAGATAACTCGGCCAATTCCACATCTCCGGCATTTGGATTTTCAGGTAAAAACTTCTGGTCGCACATCACAATCTGATCCATGGGTGTGTCTAATAAGCTAACTAAGTGAGCGGCGATTTTCGATAGCTGCCGTACTTTTGCCGTTGAAAACATCAGTTTTGGCAATGTGCTGAAGATTGCTAGTACGCCAATTGGTGTTCCTGAAGGAGTCAATAAGTTGACACCAGCGTAAAACCGGATATTGGGGGGACCTGTGACGAGAGGGTTTTGGCTAGTTCGCCAATCATTGGCTGCGTCTCGAAGCACAAACCCACCCTTCGACAAAATTGTATGGGCGTCAATCAGCACCACCCGGGGAAGTTCCTTGAATTCAAGCTTGGTCTCATACTTTACGTAGGCGGTGTTTTTATAGATTAAGGAAACACTGACGCCAAAACTGCCAATCGACCGACGAACCTCTGAGATTATGTGCTGAAATATGATCCGGTTTTGCCAGTGATCAAGGCGTAAATACCGTTCGACGGCAATAGTTCTAATGTGTTCTCGATGACTGTCTGGAGGAGCCAAGAAGCCGCAATCTTTGAGGCAACCAGGACATTGCAATTCAGAAAGGTTTTTATCGCCCTTAAAAGAAGAGTTAGTATAACTGGGGAAATTTTCACAGCTTGGAAAGAAACAAAAAAATTCGAAAAGAGGATATCAGTTTACAATTCCAAGAAAGTTTGTGGCACGTACTTTGGCATAGAGGTCTAGAAACTGGGCCACGCTCACCGGCATAGTACTATAAGTTTCTTCCAGGTACATCGGTAAAAGCTGGGTTTTGGTTCCAGATTTCTCGGACCCCATTACAAGCAATATTTAGAGGTCCCTTTTTCCTTTTTTTTTTTTATTTGCTTTTTACTAGCGTATATTGTAATATGGAGCAGGGTAGTAATAGTAGTATAGAAGGCACAAACCCCAGAATCAGAATTCGCACCCATTTTGTTTTCTACGGTTGCAGGCTGCAGCCCGACTTAGATCGAGAACCTGAGAAATACAAATAATTTTATCTTCGTTTCATTCATGTATCTGTGTATATGCGTCATGATGTTACCTTTAATTCCATCTTTTATGGCCTAATAAATTTCTTGATATAACCCCCTCCTTCGAGCTTGGAAAAACACAAGAAAGGAATATAAAAAAAGGGTTAAGGGTTAATCTTAGAATAACCAGCGTAGTTCCACATAATACTCTAAATCATGAATTCACACACCCAAGAAAGAAGGAAAAGAGAAAATTTCCAGAAATATATTAGCTGGACTCACTGGGTTTCTTGTCGTCGGTCTCCTCGTCTATTTTATCCAAGTCCCCGGTTTTCGCCTCTGCCTCTGCAGCCTCTCTTTCTTGTCTCTGCTTCTCCTCCTCTAAAGATAAGCGCAAGGCCAACGCAAGATCGGGGTCCATGTTGGCATCAACACCACCCATACCCATAAAGTCTCCGGCATCACCAACGTCAAATCCATCTTCCACCAAAATGGGAGAGGTGGCAATCACCTCATACAATAAACGAGGACCTGGTGAAACGGTGACCAAATGAGAGTTGTCGTGGTTGTTAACTGCGGCATGAAATTTTTCCAATTTGGCAGTGTTGGCGCTTTCTTCGCCGAAATTGACGATATCCACTGCCACATTGTTCTTTTTCATTTTCTTGGCCAATTTCTCCAAATCCTTCTCGGATTCGGCAAGAGGACTTCCCACAAACGCAATGATACGCTGGCTTTGAACCTTATTTTGACGGTGCTTCAACGCTAAAGCAGCCACCTGAATCCCACTCGAAAAATGAAGTTCGCCACTGATTTTCGTGCCATGAGCTCCTGATAAGATTTTGCCGAAATCTGTGGTTAAAGTCGATAAAACCTGCGGACCAGCACCGCCATACGACAATAAACCAACGGTATTTTCCGGATTGGCATTGAGTTTATTCTGAAACACAAACTCCATGGCCGTAGTTTGTGCATCGTATCTTGTAGTTAGGAAATCGCCGTTTCTCATATACTCCGAGCTATCAATAGCAATCATTGTGGCCTCAAGTCCCATTTTCGTATGCTGTTATGTATTTGTTTTGAGAGTTGGATGGTTTGAATTAATGGAAAAAAATTGTGACCTTTTTTCAGTTCCAGGTATATCTTGTGTGCTGGAAGAAGTTCAGTCTATTATTTCTGCACCTAAGACGACTGTGGAGGTTTGTAGGAAACAGACGAGTCCACCGGAGGCGATTCTGGTCGTGCACGGGCCAATATACATAGACCATTACAAATCACCACTTTCCAAAAAATTTTGAATAAGATTTTTTTGGGGGGTTTCACATGAAGTTCATCAAAGTTACTACCATAAATTTTCTATTTATCCCCTACTTTTCGTGGAATTGTCCGGGAGTAATTATCAATTAATTGATCTCCCATTTAAGCCTTTCCCAAGGCCGCGACCCGCGACCACCACCTCCAGAAACCTTAGAGTCAAACACGTGATTTTCGTAGATTTGGAGCTCCTCCCCTTTTCATTTCCCTTTCTTCACTTTCTTCTTTTTCAAACTTAGCCTTGCTCTTTATGCGATGGCGCCAAAACTAACCAAACAGCAGAAGCAGGCACTTGCTTCACACCTTCGGCAACTCAAGCAGGCACATGTAGCACGCCTAGGTAAACTGGCAGAAAAAGCTGCTACGACCACCGAACTTAAAGTAAGCAAACGATTGAAAAAAGTCAGCATGACCGTCCGCCTGGTGCCGATCCTTGAAGTGTTGAATTGTGAAAGACGCGACTCGCCTACAATTCCGCAAATCCAGAAATTTGCCTCTAAGAAATGACATGATACGTGATGTATTTATTTATATATATAGTGCAGTTAATGAATAATGAATATTAAATAATGTTTTGTTTTGTTTTGTTTTTTTTGTTTTTTATGACCCCGTTCTTAGGCCTCCTCGGGAATGTTGTCGTGGAAGTACTTACCCTCAGTAGTCTCCAGAATGACGCCAATTCTAATACAGAAATCTCCGAATGGTTCACCCTCGTGTCTCTCCAAACTCCATCTCTTAAACAATGGCTTAAGAATGCTGAGAATCTCGTCCTCCTTGATCGAGTATCTGTAGATCTTGTTCAATCTCTGGCCATGGTGACCTCCTCCCAACATCAAGTTGTAGGCGCCAAGAGCCTTACCAACCAAGGCCACCTCAGCAACCCAAGGTCTGGCACATCCATTAGGACATCCGGTCATTCTCATTACCACAGAGTCGTGTCTCAAACCGTACTCCTCCAATGCCTCCTCCAACTTGGAAATCAATTCCGGCAAGTAACGTTCGGATTCAGCCATGGCCAAACCACAGGTGGGGAGAGCCACACACGAAGAAGACGATAATCTCAACGCACTAAAGTTGGTGTTATCCAACTTATATTTGGCAAGCAAGTCCTTGATAGCGGGCAAGTCCTTGTCCTCGATATTCGAAAGCACCAAGTGCTGGTTACCAGTGAGTCTAAACTCACCCGATAAGTTGTTGTCGAGCAAGTACTGTGCGATCGTCTTCAAGCCTGTTTTCTGTGGCAATTCAGGAGTATCCTCGATACGACCGTTCTCAATAAAAGCAGTGAAGTGATTGTAGTTCAACTCGTCCTTGACCCAGCCAAAGTAATCAATGTTGCTCTTAATCTCAAATGGCTTAGGCTCCTCGAACTTTTCACCCCAGTACTCCTCAACGGTTTTCTTGAATACATCAACGCCCATGTCGTCAATCGTGTACTTCAATCTGGCGTGCTTTCTGTTGGTTCTGTCACCGTTGTCTCTTTGCACCAACATAATGTTCTCACATGCAATGTGCACCTTCTCCTTAGATACGTAACCCATCATGGATCCGGTTCTAGGGTAAGTCTTGACGTTGTTGTGGGTAGAACCCATACCTCCACCAGCACAAAGGTTATAACCAATGACCTCATTGTCCACCACAATGGCAATCAAGCCAATATCGTGAGCATAGACATCCACGTCGTTGTAAGGGGGCACAGTGATGACAATCTTAAACTTTCTGGGCAAGTAGGTTGGGCCATACTGAGGCTCGTAGTCCACCAATGCGTTACCAGCAACCATGGTCTTTTTCTTCTTGGGACCATCCTTTCTGTTTTCCCAAGCCTCTCTATCGCCAGGCTTGTCGGATTCATCTGCACCTTCCAACCAAATCTCGTGATAGGCGGTGGTTTGAGGTAACAAGTACTCGGAAATCAAGGTACCGGTTTCAGCAATCTGGCTATGAACCTTGGCGTTTTCTGGAAGAGCAGACACCATGACGTTTCTGTTGACATCACCACAAGCAGCGAGAGTGTCCAACAACACAGAGTTCATGCCTCTAATGGCCGGCTTCATGTTGTGTTTCACAATTCCGTGCAACTGGAATGTGGCTCTGGTGGTGATCTTAAGAGTTTCGTTACCTCTGACATCAGCAAGTTCGTCCAATTTAAGGTATTGCTTAGGGGTAGCAAAACCACCTGGCAATCTCAAACGCACCATGAACGAGTAAGCAGGCTCCAAACCTTGCAGTTTTCTCTCGTCTCTGATATCACGGTCATCTTGCATGTAGATACCGTGGAATTTGGTCATTTGCTGGTCGACTGCACAAATGGCACCGGTAGATTCGTCCCTCAAACCTTCAGCAATTGTACCTCTCAAGAAATCAGACTGGATCTTCATATCTTCGTTGGTCAAAGGCTTTGGCTCTTCAACACCCTCAACATTGTCCACGCCCAAGGCCTTCCAGATCTTAGGAAGCCACTCCTCGTAGCCAGTGTTGAATCCATCAGGGTCTTGGTCATCACCCAAACCCAAATCGGCCAATTCCACACCTCCATACAACTTAAACTTGCCATACAAGTCCTGTGCAGGCTTGTTGTAGTAATGCTTGTCCTCTTTTCTTGGCCAGTACTTGGAGTCACCCAAACCGAAAACAGAAAACTTCACTGAAGAAAGATCCAAGTCCTGCGATTGTTTCAACTCGTCCCAGAATGCCTTACCGTTGTTAGGAATCTCACCTTGACCGGCAGTAGCAGTAACCAAAATAACGTTGGTTTCAGTGGGTAAGTCCTCGACAGAAATCTCGTCCATAGGAAGTACCACCGATTTCAAGCCACGTCCCAAAGCCTGTCTGTTGATTTTCTTAGCCACGGCCTCGGCGTTTCCTCCGTCCGATGCAAATCCAATAGTCAATGGAGGACCCGATAAGCCTTGCAACAATTGCTTGAACGACTCATCTTCAACCTGTTTTTGCTGTTTCTTGATTTCACTGTTAGCGGAAGCAGTCAAGTTTCTCAGAAGTTGTGGGTTCTTTTGTGCCAAAAGCGTCAACTTGTTTTCACGGTCCAAGAACTCCTTCAACTGGGTTTTCAATGCAGAAGAGTCGAGCTTGAATCTAAGGCTGTCGTCCTCAATGGTAGGGTCGTACCTGTACAATGGCCAGTAACCGGTGTCGACAGCAGACTTAGTTTCCTTCAAAATGCTCAAAACATCGGAGTTTTCTGTTTCGTAAGGCAAGTATGCCAACACAATCGATGGCCCATTGAACTTCTCTGCCTCAATAAACGCCTGCAATACCTGAGTGTAAGACGAGTAAATGGCAATCGAAGCAACGTAACAGTTACCATAGTTCATGGCGTATAAACCAACATCCTTCTTTCTGATCGAACTAAGTTTCTTGGCTGAGTATGGTTCAGAATCAATAATCAACATGTTGATGTTTTCACCGGAAGAAATCACATTGTGCACACCGGAAGATCCTAAATCATACGACCATGCGTCAGAACCAACCAACCAGTTGGACTTGATTTCCAAAAATTGTTCCAACTCAAGAATGCCCTGAGCAGCAGGCGAGTTGTCTGTTTTCAACGTCTTGACCAATTCGGCAAGTGCTTCAAATGGCTTTCCCTGCTGGAAACTGACCAACCATTGCGACAAAAGTTCCACCAACTTGGTGTTGTTCAACGAGCCAAAAGCCTTCTTTTGTACAGCGGCAGAAACCACGCCCACCAACTCCTTGGCCTTGGTCTGCGAGTACAAAAAGGATCCAAAACCGTACTCGGGGTTCGAGGCTCCACCAACGGATTTCTCAGAAAAGTCGTTCAAAATGACCGATTTCTCGTTCACTTGCGACAACACTTTAGTGTATGCCTGCTCCAACTCATAGACCTTCTTTTGGCCCTCGGCCTTCTCGGTCAACTTTTGTTGGTGAGCCTTGGTCGACAATTCCGAAGGCTTTCCGAAAAGCACGTTTTGAATAGGAGAGTTTGAGCGCGTGTTGGCCAAAAGGTTGGCCACTGCAGCGGCAGTCTTGTCAGCAGTCACGTGGCCCAACTTGGCACCGACAACCTTGCTGAAATTCTTCAAGTGTTGGTGCGCCGAGTAGTTCTTAAAAAACTCTAGGAGCAAAGGTGAAAACGATGTCACTTTGAATGATTGCTCGACAAAAGTCAAGGTTTCCACGGACGAAGGGATCTGCAGAAGCAACCCAGCAAGATCTAGCGGATGGAAGACGTTGACGCTGAAGATTACTGCATTCTCGGCAGAAATGGCCTTAGTAAGTTCAGGAGTGACTTGACCCAAAAAGACCACCGCGTCTTTGGCGCCAGGTGCGTGATTTAGCGCCACAAATGGTTGGATGTTGTAAGTAGTAAGCGCCTCAGTCACAGAACCAACTTCGGTGGCAACCTCGCCAGCTTTCGTCAAGTCCACATGCTCGAAAGACACCGAGGGGGCGTAGAAATGGAAAACGGCCTTTTTCTCGGCAGCAGCAATAGCGTATGCGGCCTGGGCGGTGGCAAAAGCATCGGCGGCAGTTTGCGATACAAGCACGACATACAGAGAGTCGGTCAAGGCCGTAACGATATCGTAGTCGAAAGAAACAATCTCCACATGGACCACTACAGGCTGTGTCCTGTATGCAGCCAACGACAAGAAGGGCAAGTTCTTAAAAAGCGTGGCGGAGTCGGTGGCAATCGTGATTGCTTGAGGACTTTCGGCATTTTCTTCATCGGCAGAAGTCTCATCCACGTAGTTTGCAACCAAAGAAAATGGTTCATTGGCATCAATAAGTGGGATATAATCGGCCACATATTGGGCAAATGCCGAGGCCAGGGCCTTAGAAGGCTGAGTGGCAAACAACTGCCCCTTTGAGCCAGCAATTACCGAGGCAATAGCTTCAGTTTGGGATACCATGATTATTCTAAAGAATTCTATATTTCAAAATGTTGCGTTGGAAAAATCCGGCAGATCTGTGAATTTCGTGGCTCTAATTTAAAAGCGATGCGAAAGGACGGGCCGGGATCTGCTGTTTTGCTCTTCAAGAATTAACACGAGCTTATAGAGTTCAGCGAGAGGCAACAGCAAGTGGTAGGGCTCGGCTTGAAGAAAATTGAAGGAGGAAAAAAAAAATAGATCCGGAAAATGAAATCTATCTATTCACAAATGAAGATTCGCCGGCTTTAAAAGAAAAAAAGGGAATGGAACTAAAAGGCCTTACATTTTTGACTCAGAGCGAAACCCCATACTCCGACTGATAAACCTGCAGAAAACGCAGTTGCAAAATTTGCGAGCATTGAGTAATCTCACGTGCCCTGGGGTAATATCATAGCACCCGCTGTTCATTGGCTACGCGAGCTCGCATTGGCTCCTGCTAATATAGAAAAAAAAAATTATTTTAAAAATAAAAAATAAATAAAAAATAATTCGTGATTACTAGCAGCGTGTTTGAACTGATAAACACGGATTTTTTTGAAAGTAATTTTAGAAATCAACTTCCCCTATTAATATTTATGGTCGAAATGAACAATTGTATACATTTTATGAATACGTGATCTGTATAAATCGATTAATTCATAAAGAAGTTAGGAAGACGGAAAATACAATAGGGCCACCATTATCCTCGCGAAATCTGCTTATGCATTTACAAGACTCATTTGTCAGGCGTAATTCTGGACCACCCGCGCGTGGCCGGATATCTCATTCCACGTGACATGGCCTGCTGCTGCTTATCGGCTTCTTGCAATGCTCAATTTGTAGAATTTACCCGGCACTAAAACTCGATTCTCCACATTATTGGATGCTTTATTGATTAGTTTTATTTTTTGAATGTGTCACTTTTACTTGGGCGAAAAGTTACTTAAACGTTTGGCTTGCTGACTTATCGAATGCCACATTTCTCATTTTACTGTACCA
The DNA here is from genome assembly GCA_030569435.1 of Metschnikowia koreensis. Classification (NCBI taxonomy): domain Eukaryota; kingdom Fungi; phylum Ascomycota; class Pichiomycetes; order Serinales; family Metschnikowiaceae; genus Metschnikowia; species Metschnikowia koreensis. The sequence goes on along the minus strand of JAJMKX010000307.1, from coordinate 46,361 downwards.
TTTAAAACTTTAAAGAAATCGTCCTTGTAACTCTCAAGTTCCTACACAAATTCCTCAAACGTAATGATAATCCTCTGACCCTCTTGGCACTTGCTGGAATATCCTATGGATTTATCAGGGCAAAGCTCAAAAGTATTATTTCCTCCAAAAAGTAAAACCCTTCTGCCATTTTTCCCATCTGATTTTGCTAACTTGAAGTCAGGATTCGGGTTGTCCTCAAACACAAACTTTCCATGTGCATTGATATTCAAATACTTTTCAACTTCATACTGCTTAATTCCGGTTGTTGCATTGAAATGAAATGCCGACATGAGACTGCTGACACTTACTGCATCATCTGCAACTATTAGATTGAAAAGGTAGGGCTTATCATTGACTCCCTTGCCTCCTGAAGTCGCAATATGTGAAATATAAATGGTCCCCAAGTTTACTTCGGCAAAAGCAAAAGAGACGCTTGTTAAAATTGCAAAAAACTTCATTCCCGCCTTCACTGAATCGTCTTTTGTGAAACTCATTCTTGTCAAGAAAAAATCTTGGGGGTGGAAACTGGTTTTATAAAAACGGGCTTTTTATTGTTGTTAAAGCTCGGTTTCGAGCGAGGATTTCTCAAAAAATTATTGTTTTTGTTTTTTTTTTCTTTTGGTTTTGTTAAAATTGATAACAGTTTCCCGGATTTTTTTTCTTGTTTTCCTTATCCTCAATTCAATGACTTTTATGTCTCGACCGGCCCCATGGGAAGCTGAGTTTCAAGACAAGTGAATCGAGATACTTCATGAATAGCATTATGGGCGAGTATATCACATTGTCAAAACCACTGAAAGCAATAAGAAAGGAGGTGAAATTTTTGATTTCGAGAAAATTCGAGCAACTTCTTTGCTTAAGTTTCTGGACCATGTCTATCAAAAAGATGGCAATTAATTTTATGAATGTAATAGCAGAAGAAATCAAAAAACATCTACAAAAGTAATTTTAACTTCTAAATTCCACAAGTATTTCTGCCAATTCCAAATCAGATAATCTGGAAAAAGATAGAAACTCTTACTACCTTTGTACGTCACCACATTCCCGAATGGTTGAGTCTTTGAGAAGCTCAAACCAAATCTGCTATCTTTTTCGTTTCCCACTATCAATCGTCCTTCCACATTAAAAGTCAAGAACAAACTTGAGCTGTATTCTTTGAAGAAACCCTCAGGATCATAACAAAAGGTTGACATTCGGTCGCTTCCAAACACTTTTCTGTCCACGACAAGCAAGTGCTTTCCAAAGGGAGACTGATACAATTTGGAAATGTACAATGATCCGAGAACATGACAGGGCTCTGCTAAGACACCTATGATAAATGTCATCAAAATACATTTATAACCTCTTCTTCGCATTTTCAAAATTTTCAAATACTTTTGAAAATCTTCTTTACAGTCGTGGGAGGTCTTTTTGAAAAACAGGAATTCTTATAGTAAAAAAACTCGGTCTCATTTGAAGAATGACTCACAGTTTTATTTACAGTTTTATGTTCAGTTTTACTGCTACTGAAAATCTTAGGTTCAGCCGCTAAAATTCAACAAAATATACTTAAAAAAAAAACAAATACATAGATATCTTCAATTTAGCCCCGTGGTGTCGTGTCACTGCCTCCGTACTAATACGATTGATTGATATCTTCAAAAGTAATTAAGACCCTACGCCCCTCTGAACAATTGCTGTCTAAAGCAACCAGGTCGTCTTCACACAACTCAAATACAGATTGGCCTCTGTATGACATGCTCTTTCTGGACTTCGAACTCGCTTGTGGGGTCATAACAAAGCCTGTTTGGGCTTGATCATCAAGGACAATTTGGCCCCGGCCATTCACATTCAAATACTGGGTAGTCTCAGTCAATTTCAAAGTTCCTCTCTTGTCATAGTCAAACCTCGAGCCTTCTTCGGCAACAACCAATTTAAAGCCATCGGTGATCAAATTCTGGTGTGTGGGTCTGTCATCAATTTTTGAAATGTACATGATTCCAGCACGGAGAATGTCGGAAGAGAAAGCCGAGGCGAGAAATAATAAAACTGCGATAACTTTCATTTTTGATTCGCTTGATTGAATTTGTCTGTGAATTTCAAAATTCAAGAAAAAATATCTGGCTTAAGTAGACATTTTTTGGTGCAGCAATCTGAAAATTCTATTAATCTTCTGGCCATTCTCAATTATTATTCCGGGAATTCTGGCTTATTGCCCGCATTCAAAATACAATTCCTTGACAAGACTCTCCCGCTCAATATTGAGCAATTAGTCAAGAAACATGGAACGAAATTCCTTCTGAATTGAACCAAAGCCTTCTCTTTATTTAATTCATTCTTTTAAATGTTTTTATTTGTCACAATTACTCATAACTGCGCTACAAGTATGTGAGGATTTATACTTCTTAATTTTTAAAATTATGCTCGAGACTCTTATTTTTTTATAAATATGCTCGAGACGGAGTTTTTTCTCAATGCTTTCAATCTTTCTCTTCTCAACCCCCACCCTGCTGACTCAAAATTTAAAATGAGTCTGAAAAAAGCTGCAAATTTGCTTCCTTGTTATTATTTCTCGACGAGAATCAGCTCAAAGATCATCTTTTTGGGAAAAGAACAAATGTTGTTTTTTATTTACATTCGGAAGGCCAATATTTTCCTTGTAAACTCTCTCTAAAATTCCAGTCTGGCCAAACTTTCTTAAACAATGCAAAAGGATTAACCCACAAGCTGTAAATATTACTTTATTTCCAGAAACATCCCTAAACCCATTGAGACATTATATAAAAGCATTCACTTCACTCAACATTTCTGTACAATATCTTCAAAGGTGATCAATACTCTTCTTTCATTGTTCTCGCTAGTATGTATCCCTTCCCTGTCGATCAGAAAAACAAAATTGCCTTTGAAAGTTAATCTTCTCTTGTACTTTGTTTTGGGTAACGTAGGTGTCGACAAGAATGACCATTTTTAATACAAGCCAGTTTCATTGTTTAACTGTATATAAGCCTCTGAAACAATGAATTTTCTCATCTCGCCGTGCATTAAAAATGGTCATTCTTGTCGACACCTACGTTATTGTCAAAAGGATAAATCCGGGGTGTGGGAACTGTTCCAAAACAATCAGACCCATTTCATTCACATTCAAATACATTCCCGTCCCCGATAATTCGATTGTTCCATCAACATTATAATCAAAGATACAAGGTCGCTCACTCACCACCAACCTATTGGCTTCAATACATAAATTTTCATTAATAGGGTTGTTTTTGCCTTTCAAAATATGCATAGTACCAACACATATAACTTCTGAGCCAAGTGAAAAAGATAGACAAATTAAAAGTGCTAAGAATTTCATTCATTATATGCTATTATAGACAATACGTCAAGGTTTAGGGAAAAGAAAAAGAATTATATGCCTAAAGTTTCAATCAAGTTGATTTCCAAGCTCTAGTAATGCTTTAGTCTCTATTTAAATTACTCTTGTACCTACTGGAATTTTAAAAAGGTTTCAGCTTTTCTTTTGCTGCTAAACAATAATAGGTTTCTTCACTCCCGTCAAGAACAATAAGCGATAAATAGGGGCCATAATCAAAACTTCAGCCGTCATCAATTTTGAAATTCAAACATTAAGGCTAGATTCACCTATTGTTCAACAGAGCGGCCAAGAAAAGAAATTAACTTGACTCTAAAAATTCAGTTCCAAGAAGAGTTTTAATTCGCAAGCTCAAAAAAATGACTTGAACTGGATTTATTCCGATAGACGTATCTCCAGTCTGATTCTATCATTCACTCAAAACATTTTTATTATTGATATGAAACTAATATGTGTTCCAGTTTTAACCTTCAAATAAAGTGTCTTTCCAGAAACTTAAGATATGATTATAGAGTCGCCGTTTTCAATACAATATTTACGTATGATCATTATATGATCAATGAGTGGGATACTGAAATCTTGAGAGCGATTTTGGTCAGGCCCCAGCTTAAACTATGTCAAAATTTGACTCCGTTTAGAATTTCGAAAGGAAAATATCTCGCTATAGGTAGTGTGGGGTTTTATTCAAGGGTAATGTAGGAAAAAAAGGCCTTTTCTCTTGTACTTTTTCTGGTATTTTTATGTACGAATAATAGCGAATATCTTTGTACACTTCAAATCTTAACTGATACATCTGCTTTTATGGCGATGAAAGTGAGGGAGGCCAATCAATGTCCTCAAAACTATAAGGTGGAGGGAAAAAACCTCTTATCAGCTCTTAAAACAAAATTCAACTGGCGTAAGGAGACAGCAAAATATACGAATAAACACTGATGTCGGAGTATTTACCTGCTTTTTTTCCTGTGGAGAATTTTGCAACATTTTTATCCGATCGGTGCAATAAATACAAAAAAAAAAAGGTAAAACGCGTTACAAGTGGTACTCTTGGTTGCAGCCATGACCCAAAAATACCATGTAGAAAACATTGTTTCCCATCCAACCAACTTTAGTTAAAGTGCTTAGAGCGTCACTGAGTAGTGTAATAGTAATTATAGGCGAAATTGACTAGCAACTATTCTATTAAAAAAAAGTTTCTTTTTACCTTTACCCCGGTTATTCGACGATCTTATCACCAGCTCATCGCATTTGTTTTCCTGATAATGGGAGCTCTGCCGTTGTGCATTGTAAGATCTGTATAAAGAGGCGCGCAAACACGGTATGCATTTGTATGCAGTCTATTATATATCTCTATATACAAAACCTGATGAAAAAAATTTGCGGCTAGTCTGCCCCAAATTTGACGTTGTTGATAGCCGATAATGGATCTTGATAACAGCAAGAATTCGAGTGAAAACTTGAAAGTACGGTTTAAGAAATCCTGTTTTTAAGGCATTATTCAATCTCCGGAAGTATAGCCGGCCAAGAATATCATAGATATCTGGAAACTAGAACCTGTAGTTTTTGTCTTTTTATCCTGGTCTTCAAATAAGGAGTAGATGTCCGTCCACGGAGTTATTTCTCTGCGGCTCAAATTCGAACGAAATTGGAAAGATTTGCCCGTGGAAAAGTGAATTTCTAAGCCTACAATGTCGCAGATAACCAAGGGGTTTCGAAGAGCTGTTGCTAGTACAAGTACTCGTCAAACACACAAAACTTGTCTCTACTTCTTGAATAATAAACCTTTTTAATAGTCATGAATGTTGGATCTAATGAAAATAAAATAAAAATCAGAACGGAAAAAATCGGAGAATGTGAGAAAAAAATTGGACCCGACGGTGCAGAAAAAAAAAAGAAAAAAAGAGACTGCATTGGGTGATTACTTTGACGCGCTTGAGAATCTTGAAATTAATTATTTTAGATATAACAAGGTGCGTTTTTTTTCTTTTTTTTTTTATTTTATTTTTCCAAAATACTACCATAGTTAGTCCAACGCGAAAAAAAGACAAATAAAAGAGAAGTATACGGAAGAGAAACAAAAAAAAAAAAAACTCACATTCGAGAGGAAGGTCTCGTATTGATTTATTGCACCTTCAATCTCCCGAAGTGAGCATTTTACTACGTCACGATGAGTGCGTACTATCTGCCTGACAGACGGATTGGCACTTAAGCCGGTCTACAAACCGTTACAGACCAAACCAAAAAAAGCATGAAAAGTCCCACGACGTCTTTCCTTTTTCGGCTGCTCACGGGTATGGGCGGGACCAACCTTGAAAATTTTCAAAAGCGTCAGTTTCACATAAACTGCTTTTTTTTTTTTTTGAAACCGATCCGCGGCCTTGTATGTAGGTTGGCGACGTTTTTTGTTTTTTGTTATTGTTTTTTTTTTCTTCCTTTTTTTCCGCTTCGTGGAATAAACTTCAATTCTTCCATGACATTTTTTTTTCTTCATCTCCCGTCACAACGAGCCGCCATCTAGTAATCCTGCTCTTTTTAATTTTCCAATTCGATTTTTTTTCAAAGCGATTCTTGTCACACTGCCACTGCCGTAAAAAATTCTATATATTTTTTCGGCCTTTTCTTTCTTTTTATTGGTCCGGCCTCTTTCGCCGCATTGGGATTTACGAGCGCCCGTGTCTGGATTTATTGTCCGTGAGCCACGTGGGCACGCGCAAGTATAACCGAGGCCAATAAGGTCACACGACTCAACTTTTTCAGGGCCGTTTGATAGCAAGGCTGCATTTAATGCATAATCCCCCACTTTCATTGAAAAAAAAAATGCAGTAAAAAAAGGCATTACATGCATTTTGACATAATGAGCTGTACCAGCTTTTTTTTTTTGTTTCTTTTCTTATTTTTTTTTGCCTCTTGGTTCGGGTCTACTAGGTGACGAGTAGTAACGCCGCATTCATCACCAAGAGGCCCAGAGCAACCGTTTAAAACGGGGGAGTGGGGGATGTGACTGGGAAGCAAACACAACACGAAAAAGGTTTATGAGATTTTATAAGAATCAAATTAGATAAAATAAATTCGAAAATTTCATATAATCCTAGTATAAAAAATAAAAAATCGTGTCTGTAGATAATAGTGCAAAACACTCGCCCTTTCTTTGATTGAGAACGGGCGCAGTCAGGGTGAGAGAGCCCAAAAATTATTGCAATAAAATTAAAGTGCACTTGCCGCGAACATCCGAGGGTCGCTGCAGGCCCTGGTTAACAACAACCGGCATAAGCCCACTCAAAACGTTTGAGAAGCGCATTTAAGCGCCGCACCACGTGACCTTGCTACATAATCTAATCGAGGCGAATCCTTCACATGGTTCCGGCACTGAAGGACTTATAATCCTATCTGCCCGCCCCAAACCCCCTCCTTCAAGGATTTTTTTTTTTTTTTTTTGGACATTCCCCCTACTTTAATACTTCACCGTTTAAGTTCCCCTTCCTGCCCTTTACATTTTCACTGCCCTCCCACGCTGGCATTCTATGAAGTTCGGGAAGAATTTGGCCCATCTCTCGATCCCAGAGTGGAAAGACTATAACCTCGATTATAATGAACTTAAGAAACACATCCGGGAGGCTACACAAAGCGAAAATCCAGACCTCCGAGGTCTCCGCCAACTTTTCATTGAAAACTTCGACTACTTGGATCTTTTCATCCTCACGAAACTGGGTGAGTTGGCTCGCAAGCTAAAAAGCGACTCACGAGAATTCGCACGGTTAAAAGCAAGCAATGAGCCAGCAGTAGTCAAACTCGAGTTTTTGGATTCGCTTCACTATAAATTCATAAATGAGGTCTCGATCGAGCTCCGAAAACTCAACAAGTTTATTTTGGTGCAGAAAATCGCCGTCAAGAAAATATGCAAGAAATTCTGTAAGCATTATCCAGACCAAGAACGCAGTGCGCAGTTTGTGGCTTCTTTAAATAAACATCTCCACCAAAACCGCAACTCATTTATGAATTTTGATTCGGCAAATCTCACAGCCAAATTGCTGGATCTTCTTTTAGATGTGGACCATGAACTGAAACTTTTGCACGAAAGTCTACAACGGAAACCGGCTTTAGTACGTCCAGCAAGAATTACCAAGGCGAATTCCGTATCGACCATCGGCACCGCCAAAACCTCGCTTTTCCTGGCCAATCTGCCGCCCGAAGATCTGAACTTAGACGCCAACTTCGATCTTGAAATCAGCCCGACGGCCCGTTTTGACCTTGTCTCATCATTGAAGAAAAACTTCGCCTTGCACAGCCTTATTCCAAGAGACGTTGCCTCGCGTAATGATGTCGATCTCAGTATGGATGTTTATTTGAATATTCCGAAAGTCTCAGAGACTTTTCGTGTGTCGGTCATATACTTCACTGTGGATCCGCAAGACGAAAGCCCGTCACGGATTATTTCCTATGAAGACTCGCCAGTATCCACAATGATCTCGTATACTGGAGGCCTCCGTAAATATTCCTACTGCTGTCTTCCGAATTCGGTGGTCAACAATATCCTCGCCTACTTGAATTGCAAAGAAGGGCCTCAAAGGCAAGAGGTTTTGGCCCAAAACATCTCCAGCTACTTACAGGACGAGACACTTTCGCAAATGACAAAACTGTCAGTCACTTGTTTGCTTCAAGGCGGGGCTTTGCCATCTCTTCGAGTGGTTATGGACAGAACCCGTTATTTTTTGCATAAAGGTGGACCCAGTAATACGAAAGATACTGTTTCTGGAAATGCACAGAGCGATCGTCTTTCGTTATCGCCAGCTTCTGATGAATACCAACAATCAGCGCCTTCTTTGGATGACAATAAGGTGTATGAAGACAGTTTTTATATGACGTTGGATGAACATATCTCTACTTCTTGCAGTGTGCCCGATGAAATCTCATTCGATATCAACAGCATGGATCCGTTCCCATTCAACACATTTAGCATCTACTCCAACGACTCCAATTTGCATAATTTTGAAGCCTCTTTAAGCACCGAGATTCAGGGCAATGTTTTGCAAAACAAGTACCGTGCCATCACGCTCAAAAAGCTTCCAGTCAAAATCCAGAACTTCCTCAAGTCCACTTCTGTGCAACTTTTCAAAAACTTCAACTCTTTCGATTACATGCGTTCATGCTACTTTAATTTGATTCCACAGGAACCAAATAACCACTACTCGCGGCTCCTCAGCGTGAACTTGTTTAAGAGTTATGAGAATATGGATGCAATCAATGACCAACACACTGTTGATGGCTCAATTATTCAGGATAAGAGTCGGATTATTCTCAATCGACAAATGTCGTATAAATCTTTGCGGGAAATGGCAGAGACTTATGAAGAACCAGTGCCAAAGTCTGAATTGACTCCTTTGGTGGAGCAGAACCCATTCTTTACTTCGGAAAACCCTTTCAACTACAGTGTCAGTGAGCTCCATTTGAAAAAGTTGGCCGATTTGGACAACTACAACGATGAGGGCAACGAAGACAGCTACATTGCCTATTTAGGCTTGAACAACGATCTCGAGGACAATTTCTTGAACAACATAGTTCTTTCATTCATCCGCTTTAAATATAGAGCAAAAAAATTGCTTGGAATCCCCACCACATCTGATGATGCCGAGTCACGTGTTTATAAATCGAAATCGTTCGATCCTCATCATAGATACTGTGGAGAATTATTATACGACTCGATCAACGAAGATCCTACTTTCCTCGACAAGTCGAACGACTATCAGGCCAAGCTCGTGCGAGACTACGACTATGTCCTTTCACTTCTTTACTTTTCGCTTTGCTTTAGCTCCATTTTCATTTCCGGTATAAACATTGGAATTCTTTATTCATTGTTTGATATTGTGAGCGAAGGCACAAAGTTTAACATTATGGACAATTTTTTTGTGATAATAATTCTCACTTTTGGGTTTCTCTTTTCCTTGGCATTCACTATGGCCAGCATCAATTTGAACTTTCAAAGGTTTGAGCCCTCGCCATCTTCTCACTATGGTATCATATGGACAGGTTTCATACTTGTGGTACTAACAACCACCTGGTCGGTGATTTGTATTATTTCTTAATAACTATGCGTGTGTACTTTCAAGAATTGTAGTCAACAACCCCACGAATTGGTTTTCGGGGGTCAAAGGACATAGAATCGAAACCAAATTCGACTTTATTGTCACCAAATTGCACGAGAAACTTAAAATATCAAGATTTTCAAATTTCAACGTAGTGCTCTTAGTGAGCCATTCGTAGAGACTGTTCAAAGGTGTAGAGTCTTTTTGTAGAATATGGATAGTGTCTTCTTTGGGGAAAGAAACTTTGATTTCTTTTAACGAATTGCCTGTAAGAGCCTTTCTCGGCACAAAACTTATATCTGTTTGTCCAAAAACAGAGGAGTCTGCTGACACAATATCACTAAGTCCGTTAACACAGTTACTGATAAACTTGGGAGTGAGTGCAATCTGCTGAAGGGCTAATGGCTGCTGAAGATCCAAGCTTTCTAATACTTCAGTCAAAAATAGGGGCATTGCCAGTCTGATAAATGCCAAATTTTTATCGTTTTTTTGCATGAAAACCACCGTTTGTGTAGACAGACCATGTTCAATCGATATGTGGAGAAAAGCGAGATCCTGAAGCTCGCCTCTTTCAATCAAAGTCAGCACCTTAACATCATTCTCGCTCCTAAATCTTGGGATCAAATCGCCGCTTGAATTTATGTATTTTGTATAAAAATATCTGGCCACAAGAGACGTGATGGTATCTTTATGGGCCACCGAAAGCATGGGGAGCTGGTTGGTCCGATATATGCGAAAAGCCCTGTCTCGTAGAGCCCCCAAATCCATTTTTGAATATTATTTCTCCCACTATTTAAATGAATCACAAAATTCTGATGAAAACTGTAGAAGTTAAGTATTGAATGTTAGAGATTTTAGTGTTGATAAGATGAGGCTGGTTGGTGGGTTTCCTTGCATATAGAACCCTCGGTATTGACGACTTGAGAATTTGAACTTTTGACTATGGCCATTTTCTAACAGTAAGCCAACGCAATTCTTCGCATAAAAAAATTGAACAGTCAGTCTACTCAATACAATTCTTTCAAAGTTCAATTTTAAGGAAGCGGAAAACGAACTCTACAATTACGAGATAATAATTATTATAATGTCATCAGATACATTCATCAGATATACACAGAAAGTCTCCACAGGAGAGCTTTCGGAGCTATACAGTTCAGAAGCCAAAGATTTAAGCGCTCTTGGCAACGTGCTCCAACAAGTCAACGACTCTGGTGGAGTAACCGAACTCGTTGTCGTACCAAGAGATCAACTTAACGAAGGTTGGGGACAACAAGATACCGGCCTTTTGGTCGAAGATGGAAGAGTAAGAGGAACCCAAGAAGTCGGTGGAGACAACGGCGTCCTCGGTGTAGCCCAAAACACCCTTCAACTCACCCTCAGAAGCCTTCTTGATGGCCTCAGAGATCTCCTCGTAGGAGGCTGGGGTCTTCAATCTGACGGTCAAGTCAACAACGGAGACGTCGACGGTTGGGACTCTCAAAGACATACCGGTCAACTTACCGTTCAACTTAGGAATAACCTTACCGACGGCCTTGGCAGCACCAGTGGAAGATGGGATGATGTTACCGGAAGCGGTTCTACCACCTCTCCAGTCCTTGTGGGATGGACCGTCAACGGTCTTCTGGGTGGCGGTGATGGAGTGGACAGTGGTCATCAAACCCTCCTCAATACCGAAGACGTCGTCAACAACCTTGGCCAATGGAGCCAAACAGTTGGTGGTACAAGAAGCGTTGGAAACAATGTTTTGGCCAGCGTACTCGGTGTGGTTGACACCAACGACGAACATTGGGGCGTCGGAGGAAGGAGCAGTGATGATAACCTTCTTGGCACCACCGTCAATGTGCTTTTGGGCACCCTCCAAGGTGGTGAAAACACCGGTGGACTCAATGACGTAGTCGACACCAGCCTTACCCCATGGGATTTGGGCTGGGTCTCTCTCACCGAAAACGGTGATCTCTTGGCCGTCAATGACCAACTTGTCGTCCTTAGAGGAGACATCACCGGAGTACTTACCGTGGGTGGAGTCGTACTTGAACATGTAAGCAGCGTACTCTGGAGCAATGAAAGGGTCGTTGACAGCAACAACCTTGATGTCGCTTCTGGAAAGAGCAACTCTCAAGACGAGACGACCGATTCTGCCGAAACCGTTAATACCGATAGTGATAGCCATTGTAAGATGTTTTTGATTTAAAGTGTTTTTGTTTTGATTGATGGAAGTCAATTGAAGAAAAAAAAGGGAAGTTAATTGAGGGTGGACGCGGATTTCGTCTTTCTTTTATATTTCGCACTTCTCGGGGGGACCGGGGCAATCTGCTCCATAAGCACATACCCCTGTATGTGCAGGATGCGGGCCACCGAATGTTCTTAGAAAGCTAACCACCACCACCGGGCCCACGCGGTCCGCTACTGCCAATTTACTAGGGAAGACGAAAAAAAAAAAGTCCGAGCCCGACCGTCGACTGATGATCACGTCATATTCAGTTGCGGTCCAAGCCTCGAAGTTTGAGGGAAATTGTGGTTGGTTTTTTTTTTCTACTAAATTATTTAACATTTATTGTGATTTACGCTTTTACTTAATTTCCAATTCAAAACGGAAAATGAAAGAAAATATACTGTTCTTTTCATTTACCTTTTCTCGTCTTTTAATTATTTGAGTTGCGCTTGTCCGAAACCTCTGTTCATGCATGAGGCGTCATTGTTGCGGGACTCACGCGCGACTCGTCGAGGTTGCCCCCTAACCTTTTTTTTTGTTTTTTTTTTTTCCTTTTGCCCTTAAATTGCCTGACCGAGGGGACCATGCGCTTAGCGGTCCTCGACTCTAAAATAGGTAAGTGTGTGTCATACGCTTACACAGCAAATGACTCTTGAATTCTGAAAATAATGACTAGGTTTTTAAAAACGAAATTGTTACAGAATTCTAGAAAAAGTAAGTGGCGACATATATTTTTGACAGTCTCTCTTGTCTTAATTCAATGGATATTTTACTTCTGCATTAAGGCAAAGTTTACTTGATGTGGATGCACTCGAGTCTACAGCCATAATTCAATTTTCGAAACCTCACTGAGGTAAACGTGGAACTTTATTCAAAAATTGTCAAAGTGAGGTTGGCAATGTACACCATTTTTTTTTTTTTCTTTTTCTTTTTCTTTTTCTTTTTGCCCCTCATGATTTGTAATATGTCTGGTTTTTCTCTTTTTTACAGTTGATTGCTGAACTTGTAATAACTAATTATTAGTAGCTGCTGGTGGTTACAAATTAGAAGCGCATTTTGGTTGTTTTGGGTTTTACCGCAAGAGGTTATTTCACACCACCATGGCCCAAAACCACCGTGGTGGTAAGGTGCATAATGTTTTTACCAACATTGTGAGTAGATTCAAAGTTCTGTTTTCGAGCAATAAAAAAAATACCCCATGATCACATTTACGTTATCGTTTTCAATTCTTCCTTTTGCCAATCCTCTCAGTTAAGAAATCTCCCAATTAGCCTAATTTTCTCGAGGTATGATTTTCAAACACTGTAAAGCACACAAGAAGCTGGAACTGTGGGGTAATTCGCCAAGTCTCAATATTTTATTAGGAAGCGGCTGAGTAGTTATAAATTCCCCACGCAAGATCAATGAATCTGGGAATAAACCATGTAATCATCGATATGACTAGTTTTCATAAACAGTGCTCAATAATTATGGTGAGGATTTAAAGCACTGGTAATTTTGCGATTGGTAGGGGACACCTAGTGTTCTTACACAGTGCGTGTTGGGCACACTAATCAATTTCATTGAATCATTAAGCTTCTAACAAAAAGAACGTTTTACTTTGTTTAATACAATCCTCTTCATTTTTTTGCTTATATTTTAAAAATGAAAGGAAACTTGAAGCTGGAAAAAAATAAATCCATGTGTGAAAATTTGTGACTGTGGATTATCAATTTACTATTCGAAATTGAGCAAAACCATAAAACTTTGAACACACTTTTAAAATTGGAAAATATTAGAGCTAATCAATGGCAAAGATATAACAGAAAAACAATTTATACAACATAAGCTCATATATACAATTGAAGCCCATACCTAATATCATGTCCTTAATGTGGCCCAGAATTATTATAAATGTCCTGAGACTTTTTGACCGAGGTTGTGCGGCCTGGTCCTTATACCGGCCCCCCATGCTACAATTCACATGTGGGTAATTTAGTACTGTACTGACTTGAGTTAGTACACCAACAAAGAAAAGAAAAAAAAAAACACAATTAACTTCAATGATGAAATAAAAAAAAACAGATAACAGAAAATCAATATATTAAATCTGTAAACTCATGTTTCTGGGGGATCTCCCGGTAAAGCCCGGTGAATCCCGGGGGATATCCATCATTCCAGTCTTTAACTATGTAGCAAAGCAACAATCACGCCCGCGCAATTTGCCCCGCGCCACCCGTTCCAGGAATCGTCAATATTATTGGACTCGCGCCAATTCGCCAATTGGTTAATTAACATCTATAGTCACATATCGTCATCCGAGAACTTTAGACATTCTTTGCCACCATCGACTCTGCCCGGCATTATTTAGACTTGGTTTTCTGCAAATTCTATTTATTATATTATTATATTTTTATATCTCATCACTTATTTCCTTATAGAAAAATAGGTTTGCTTCATCCTATTTCCCTTTAGACAAGCTTATCCACCCTTAAAAAAACAGCATACATTATGTCCTCCAACAATGAATCTGCCAATACTGCCGGTGCAGTGGCCAACAACGACGCCTTGCAGGAAGAAGGAAACTTGAGATATGCCGCATATGCCAACCGGTTGCGGACAATTCTTCTTGCGTCTCACCGGTACGTGGCCTATACTTCGGATATCGGTGAAAGTTTCCGTCCGGTGGCCCACCCTTTCCTTGTCACTTTTGGATACGGAGTTTCGTGGGCGTACCTTCTTGGAGACGTCGGCTATGCATCGTGGAAGGTGAAGATGAAGTCTGAAGGCCGGTTTACTCCCGGTTTAAAACCATGGAATTCAGCACCAGTGGCCGATCCAAAAGCTGCAGCTCTCTACCAACAAGAAGTCAGCGGCAATTTGGCCGAGGCCGACTGGCGCGTCATGTTTGTGAAACGTGGTATTTTCCAAGGTTTGGCGTCAATGGCCCTCCCAGCATTTACTATCCATTCGGCCGTCCGTTACTCTTCGGTGCTTTTCAAAAACAGTGCCGTCAAGCTGCTCCGGACTTACGGACCCGTGGCCGTCGGTTTGGGAATTGTTCCATTGTTGCCTTACATCTTCGATGAGCCCGTCGAGCACGCGGTCGATTACGTGTTTGACAAAGGAGAGCAGTACTATAGAAAGAGCCAGAAGTTGGACTAGACACTTGTGTATTATCCCCGTGTATATGTACATACGCCCCTTCTCCATACGATCGTCATTTTTGATCCCCCTTTCATTAATTTCATTCATTCATTCGTTTCTCCTTCCCTTTCCTTCCCTTCCGTTTCCTCTTTCCCCTATTGCTGTGGCTTTGAGTAGTTCAACACGCCACAAGATTTACACGTGCGGGCATCCATATCGGCGTCAAACGCAAGAATTGCGGTTTTCACCTGCGTGCCCAAATCAGAGCAGTAGAATTCTGCTTCGTGAAGCTGTTTCTTACATCCTCGACAGTACCATCTGAGCTTGTCATTCACACCTTCAGGCCGGTCTTGTTCCACCACTAACCCAATCGTGTCAGCGTATCTGACTGGATTATGTGGCACATTTCCGGGCAATAAAAACGAGTCACCTTCATTAATAATCACATCTTTAAACTCACCTTCATCCACCACTTTTAAACACATGTGTCCCTTCAACTGGTGGAAATATTCCGGGGTTTGGTTGATATGGTAGTCAGTACGTTCATTCGGCCCACCCACAATCATCACTGTGGCGCCACCACGATGGAGACAGAAGTTGTTGACTGGAGGCTGGAGAAGATGGGAGTTTTCCAGAATCCATTTCTGGATGTTGATGGGTTGTGCAAGCATGTGGCCAGGGTTATTATTCGATGAAATCAAATTCCCGCAAAAATAATGATGGCAAAAAAAGGAAAAAGAAAGTTTTTATATAAAATAACGGACGTAAATACAAAATCAACCAGATGCAATTGCAGCAGGCTTAAATATAGAATGCCAAATTACGTTACGAGTGCCTCGCCTGATGCTGAGAAATCCATGCGCGAACAACCGGTTCCGGGCCTAGACGGGGATGACGCAGGTGGAAGTGGCGCCATCCGTCCACTAATTAAATTACCTGGAAAAGGCCCGGAAATAACTATAATCTGTTTTTTTTTTTTTTTTTTTTTTAATTTCGAAGATGATGGAAGTAAAGGGTTTAAGAGATCAATCATGATACAAAATTTGGATATTGGCAAGGAGCAAGCACAAGATGTGGCCATTTAAAAAAAGGCGAGTGCTTTAGAATAGGAATTAACTTGCTACCGAAAGTCTGACGGTAAAAAGCTTCTCTTATTCCACGTGAATAATACTGGTGAAATTAATAGCCTTGTTCAGGATGAATAGAGAAAGGAGTCCATATTAAAAAAAAAAAAACAAAAAAGAAGCTTCCCCACCAGGAGTCGAACCTGGAATCTTCTGGTTCCAACAGAAGTGGTTACTTTCGTAGCCAGACGCCTTGACCATTGGGCCATGAGGAACGAAGCTTGTGAGAAAAAGTGTTTCAAAATTGTTATATAAAAATAGGTGAATGGACTGTAGAAAATTGAAAATACCCTAAATAACGCCTTATTTATACTTTCAAATGAAAGCTGAGCATTGGTATGATTAATTAAGACCAAATAAGACTCCAATTTCCCAGAAATTTCGTACTTGTACCCATTTCAAGATCCCGCACCTAAAATCTCCGCACCACGCCACTGTTTTCCCCACGCATAGTTAAATTCCCACAACCACGCAAAGAAAACAGAAATCCGACAAGCAAAAGAAAGAAAAACTTCAGCCATGAGAATCAATATCGTTATTCGATTTTCGGATCCAGGAGCGGGATCCAATGAACATGCAGACTTGACACTCCCACTTTCGATAAACTTTGCACGTGACGATGTGAACAAACTTGTGAATTCGTCGTGGCTCAAATTGATGATCCGCAGTAAAGTCGAAAGCACGGCCAGAAAACGGCTTCGCCTAATCTATAACGGACGCATTCTTAATGATCAAACGAATTTTAAAACAGAGGTGTTTGAGCCAAAGTTGAAACAGCTTAAACAAGTTTCTGGGCATGATCCCGATGGGCAATTGCAAGTTTATGTCCATTGTCTTATAGGCGACGAGATGACGCAGGAACAACTTTTACAGGAAAAGGAAATGGACCGGAGATCGCAAAATCAGCTGGCTGTAGAACCTCCAGTTATAGGCTTTGATCGTCTTCTACTGCAAGGCATGAGTCCAGAAGAAGTGGACGATTTACGTAGACAGTTTCAGCAGATATATTTTCCAGATGCCGCCCAAAACGTTGATAACGGAGGGGTCGCAGATATCGAAGAGGATGAGAACAGACAGCAATTTGTCCGTGAGCTCGAGGAGCGATGGCTTGAATCTACAAATGGGCCTACAAGTGGAAGAACGGCTCCACGTGCACCGATAAATCTCAACAACGATATCGGTAATGATAACGATAACGATGCCGATATTGGCGGGGGTCCGGCAAATATAGCAGAACGGGCAGCAGCAGAGTTAGAGGGCGGACGGCATAATCAAAATCTTTTATTGGGGCTTTTGCTTGGAACCTTTTTAGGTGCAGTGGCATTGATATTTCTTCTTATGGACGACTCGCTGTTTAACGATTCTCAGAAAATGGCGATGGTGCTTGGTATTTCCATCAACCTCTTCATTGCGTTTTTGCGAGTGGGCACTGAGTATAGCGCATAGATAATTAGGAGGGATAAGGAAAGTAAGGAAAGATTTTCTTTTAAGTGTAAGGAACAGCTGCGACTACATGCTCCGAATCGTTCTACAATTTCTAGATTGATTGTTTTATGAAAGAAAAAAATGTCTGACCTGCCAGCCCTCATGTACCTCCATGCAGACGATGGCAGAACCACCGGCTGCGTTAGCCAGATTCATGAAAGGGCGTTAAGATGGTCGTTGTCCATCACTGGATGTTGTTCAGACCAGAACTTGACACTCGCCAACTCGTAGGGATAACGTGAACAGACAAGCAACACGGTATAAGTTCTGGCGCCGCACGAAGAAAAAAAAGAAAACTCGGTAAAGGAGCAGCGACGGGCTCACTATATATACTCGCGCTCAAAGGGTTACCCGCTACAGACATTTTTTCATCAGAACAAGGGCACAAATAAGGAAGTTTGGAAAGTTACTGATATTTGCCGCTACTTTATTTTTTTTTTGCTTACTTTGGTAATATTTCAAGTGATTTAAAAATTTTCTCGAAGATCTTTTTTTGTCTACTCTTCTACAATCAATTACTGAGGCATCTGGACATATGTTACTGAATACGAGTCTCTCATGGACACAGTATCCTGCATATAGAGTCAATAGATGAGGTAGTGTTGAAAACTGGCAACCACGGGACAAGAGGAAGAAATTGAAGCAGATGAAAAATTCTTTCAAATATGCGGAGCCTTTCATATTAAGTGGAAGCCATCATCTTTATTATAACACTTTTCATTAGCTTTCAGTTGTTAAAGATTTCGCAATTTCTCTCTCTCTCTTTCTCTTGTTTCGAAGTATCACGAGACTTGAGAAATTTCACATGTGCGCTGGAGGAAGCAATCGGTGCATGCAGGCCCGGGCCGAGTGCGCTTTCGGCCCGTTTGCCCTGTCTCAATCAATTGAAAGTGTAATGCATTTCTTTTTTGAATTTCGGTTCAAGTATTCATACAGGTCCAAATTATAATGGAAGTAATAAGAAAGACACACAAATAATGGCGATACAAAAACCGAATTTTTGTAGCTCAAGGATCTAATGAAGGCAGATGAAGAAGCACGATAAATGGCGTGCTTAGGGTTTTATGTGCGTCGAGTCTCATGCTGAGTCATAGTTCTTAATTTTTCTCAACCAAAAAAAAAAAGTAATAATAATAATTGGAGATAAGCGAAGGAGGAGTCAAGTAGGAAACAAACAAGAAAAAGATTCTGGACCACATGAATTTTTAATTCTTCACGAAATCTACCCAAAACAAAATCCAAATTTTCTTGATAATAGTTTTTAAAAAAAAAACTGCTTCTTTCCTGTTTCCGTTGGCCCGCAACCTATCGCGTATCTCGGGTCAATCATTTTCCCGCAGTTTAAGATTACTCACACGCGGTCGGGTCGGTTAATCTTTGAAGTGGAGAAAAGCGACTTCAGTGCTATTGCGCAGGAACCACGAAAAACCCCAATCTTTCCCAATCGGACGATTCAATTTTTTTTCTCTCTTACTTTTCACTTGTACCTCTTCACGTCAGGCTTCATTTTTTCTATTTCAGCACGAAATCACGAAAACTTTTATTTCATTTTTAGAGAATCGAGCTTTTGGAAACTCCTGTTCTCTTTAACCACGTGATTTCCACCCTCTTCTACTGAACTTGACTCAATATTTGACTGTCTCTTTCTCACTATCTATTCACTTTACCAAAATCACACATAAATCATGTCTGAACCCAAGCCGTTACCCTTTGTTTACCAGTTTCTCTCTGGAGCCATTGCCGGAGTTTCTGAAATCATGGTCATGTACCCCTTAGATGTGGTCAAAACCAGACAACAGTTGGCCACGACTTCGGACTATAATGGTACCATCAGATGCTTGAAGAAAATCGTTGCCGAGGAAGGATTCTCCAGATTATATAAGGGAATCTCGGCCCCTATTTTGATGGAAGCCCCTAAGAGAGCGATCAAATTTGCTGCTAACGATGAATGGGGAAAGTTCTACAAGAAGGCCTTTGATGTTCCTACAATGACCCAATCATTAGCCATTTTGACGGGTGCTACTGCGGGTGCCACTGAGAGTTTTGTGGTGGTTCCGTTTGAGTTGGTCAAGATTCAATTGCAGGACAGAACCTCGAAATTTAACAGTGCTGGCGAAGTTGTGAAACACATTGTGAAGTCTAATGGAGTTTTGGGTTTATACAAGGGTTTGGAGTCCACATTGTGGAGACACGTGGCATGGAACGCCGGTTACTTCGGCTTGATTTTCCAGGTCCGTTCGTTGATGCCAAAACCCAAAAGCTCGACCGAAAAAACCCTTATAGATTTGACCTGTGGTAGTATTGGTGGTACTTTCGGAACCATGTTGAACACACCTTTTGATGTGGTCAAGTCCAGAATCCAGGCCGGCTCCTCGAAGTACATCTGGACCTTGCCCTCTGTTCTTACCGTGGCCAAGGAAGAAGGTTTTGGTGCTTTGTACAAGGGTTTCATTCCTAAAGTGTTGAGATTGGGCCCTGGTGGCGGTATTTTGTTGGTGGTGTTTACTACATGCATGGACTTCTTCAGAACCCTCCAGAAGGACTAATTGCGTTAGCTGTACATACGTTTTATGGAAAAATAAAATTAAAAATAAGAAAATGAATGTAAATTTGAGTGTGGTCATGTGACCTGAAACTCATTTTTTTTCCATCATATTGTTGAATGGACGTATCGACTGCTCTCGTACACGCGCGTTTCTTCTAGAACCTTCTCGCAGTGCGTGGAAGTTGAATTCGTTGTGAGACATCAAGTTGCTAGAAGGTTCCGGCTGCAAAATGCAAAAATATAAATACACCAACAGATTTCATTCCACAATCATCTGCTTTTCTTCTCACAAAAAACTCATTAAACTTAATAACTTACTGAAAAATACAAATTATTTATCACATCAAAAAATGACAAACGCAATTGGAATTGACTTGGGAACCACCTACTCCTGTGTGGCCCATTTTGCTAATAACAAGGTTGAAATTATTGCCAACGATCAAGGTAATAGAACAACACCCTCCTATGTGGCTTTCACAGACACAGAAAGACTTATAGGAGATGCCGCCAAAAACCAAGCTGCCATGAATCCCAGCAACACTGTTTTCGATGCCAAGAGACTTATTGGCCGCAAATTCTCGGATAAAGAGGTTGTGGAAGATATGAAACATTTCCCCTTTTCCGTAATTGATCAAGCCGGAAAACCAAAAATCCAGGTGGATTTTAAAGGTGAACGTAAGGATTTCACACCAGAGGAGATTTCTTCTATGGTTTTGACGAAAATGAAGGAAACAGCAGAAGCATTTTTGGGAACAAAGGTGACGGATGCTGTGATCACAGTTCCAGCATATTTCAATGATTCTCAAAGACAAGCAACCAAAGATGCCGGTTTTATTGCTGGTATGAATGTTTTAAGAATCATCAATGAACCCACGGCTGCGGCAATCGCTTATGGCTTGGACAAGAAAAGTGAACAAGAAAAAAATGTCTTGATCTTTGATTTGGGTGGAGGCACTTTCGACGTTTCTTTGTTGAGCATTGAAGACGGGATCTTTGATGTTAAGGCCACTGCTGGTGACACACATTTGGGAGGTGAAGATTTCGACCATAGATTGGTCAACCATTTCGTGGCTGAGTTCAAGAGAAAGAACAAGAAGGATATCTCTGGCAACCAAAGATCAATGAGAAGATTGAGAACCGCATGTGAGCGTGCAAAGAGAACATTGTCTTCTTCAACGCAAGCCTCAATTGAAATCGACTCCTTATTTGAGGGCATTGATCTTTACACCTCTATCACAAGAGCAAGATTCGAGGAGTTGTGCCAGGACTTGTTCAGAGCAACCATGGATCCCGTGGAGAAGGTATTGAGAGATGCCAAGATCGACAAGTCTCAGGTTGATGATATTGTGCTTGTAGGAGGTTCAACCAGAATCCCCAAAGTGCAAAAATTGGTATCGGATTACTTCAATGGTAAGGAGCCAAGCAAGTCCATCAATCCTGATGAGGCCGTTGCCTATGGAGCCGCAGTGCAAGCAGCCATTTTGTCTGGAGACACTTCTTCCAAAACCCAGGACTTGTTATTGTTGGACGTTGCCCCATTGTCCTTGGGTATTGAGACAGCTGGTGGAATCATGACCAAATTGATTCCCAGAAACTCCACTATCCCCACCAAGAAGTCCGAGACATTCTCGACTTATGCAGACAACCAGCCAGGCGTTTTGATCCAGGTCTTTGAAGGTGAAAGAGCGAAGACTAAGGATAATAACTTGTTGGGCAAGTTCGAGTTATCTGGAATCCCCCCTGCCCCAAGAGGAGTACCACAAGTCGAAGTGACATTTGACATTGATGCCAACGGTATTTTGAATGTGTCTGCGTTGGAAAAGGGCACCGGTAAGACCCAAAAGATCACCATCACCAACGACAAGGGTAGATTATCGAAGGAAGAAATCGAGAAAATGGTTTCGGATGCCGAGAAATTTAAGGAGGAAGATGAGAGAGAAGCAGCAAGAATCCAGGCTAAGAATGCTTTGGAATCCTATGCTTATTCCTTGAAATCTACTGTCAATGAAGACCAATTCAAGGCAAAGTTGGATGCTTCAGATATTGAAGCTATTACCAAAGCTGCTGACGAAACTATTTCTTGGTTGGACAGCAACCAAACAGCAACTACTGAGGAGTTCACCGATAAGCAAAAAGAATTGGAGAGCACTGCTAATCCTATAATGTCCAAGGCTTATCAAGCAGGCGCTGCTGCTCCTGGAGCTAGTGCTGGAGATGCTTCTTCTTCGAGCCAAGGCCCCACAGTTGAGGAGGTTGACTAAACAAATGAACTGGCTCCTCCCACACTTTTAATTCAATTATAGTATTTTAGTAAATATATTTTTATCAACTAACTAGTTAATTAGATTTTTTTTATTGTAGATATCAGAAATAGGGAGATTTTTATCCTTTTCTGCTTGATTCGGCAATCCAGTCAGTCTCGAAGATTGATACGAAAGCCTTAATAAGTTCTGGCTGTTTATCAAAATCAGTATAGTCCTTATACTTAGCCAAATACTTGAAAGTTTCTGCATAGTTGAAACTATCGATTTTGATTGATGTCAAAGCATTGCCCTCCCCAACAAACGAGAGCTCATTCAAGATTCCTGTCACATCATTGTGATTGAGTTCAGTGGTTGAGATGGAAGAAAGCTTGGTTTTGAAATCAAAAAACGCCTTCTCGACACGGTCGAAGTTGGTCCTTTTTTTGATGAATTTATCAAAAAGACCTTCCAAATGCTCTCGTTGCTGAAGCATGATGTAAAGCAAATCGAAATTCATCGATTTGGCTGGATGATAGCCAATGGAGAAAAAGTCGGAGCTCTTCTCTAAAATTTTGCCGAATTCTGGACTTAAGAGAAGCTGTAAAATGGAAAAGATTTCTTCAATGACGTACTTCACTCCTTCATCATTCTGTGTTCTTGCGATAAAGCTCAAAAATTTGATTAAAGCCGAGTAAAGATCTCCCCATGCATAAGTGTGGAGTCCATCGGTAGGATTAGCTTCAAGTTCCAAGAGAATTTGATACAAGACCGTAAGTGCCATTTTAGCGTTTTCAAGGTCTAGTTTCTTCGAAAGATTATATCTAAGAGTGACCTGAACCACATCAATAATGTACAATAATGCATCTTTTTTAGGAGAAGATTCATCCAAGGGAATCACTGGATGTCTGTGATGACACAATTTCCACTTGTTTTCATCAATTTTGCGGCCTCTGAGCACCTCCAAATTCTGGCAGTTTTGCGAGGTTAATTTGAGCAACACAAGCAAGGAAACTTTGGCTCCAAAACTGTTCACTGGCGATTTGTATTGGTAGTGATGAACATACGAGGAGACACACAACCAGATGTCAAGCAACTCAATGTAGGCGTCTCTCAGAGTGCAAAGTTCCTTCGTGAAAGTTTTATTGTGCAAAAGTTGAAGGATTTGGAACGAAATCGCAAGATACGAAGGGCTTTTGACGCTGATTTCGGACTCTGGCGCCGACTTGCAACGACTAAGCCTTTTTCTGTGTTCATAGACATCAACTTCGTACAAGAAAGGGTCTACGCGATCCAACTTTATGCTTGAAAAAGAAGTTTGTGAGGTCCCAATCGAGAGATACAGACCCCATGATAAAGTGTTAGCCGTGACCCATCCGAAAAACGACGAGTGCCTCAACGAATGCTTGAGTAAGTCTGGAGATAACTCGTAGTAGTAATTGAAAATGGCGGCCAAGTGAGAAATAAACCGATTATTCATTGGGTCAAATACTTTGACATCTGAAAAATCAAGCAACTCAAGAAAATGAGTGTAAGTATTGGGAGAGGTATCTTCAGGAGTGGTGATATCAAGAGATAAAGAGACTTTATCCACCAAAAGAAGATCAATGGGACAATTGGTAAGCGAAAGGTAGATTCCGTATATTTTCATCACGGTTTCATACGAGAGTCTTAACTCCGGTTTCCTGGTTGGCATAGAGTCTTCAATATTTAAATTACCGAGTTCTGTAGCACCAGAAATACCGGGGAACCGTTTTCCTGTAGTTCTATCCAACAATGCCTGGAGCGATTCTGCAAAATCCACCTGGAAAAAACAGAAAAGCAAGCTTTTCACCACAAGCACATC
Organism: Metschnikowia koreensis; assembly: GCA_030569435.1. Lineage (NCBI taxonomy): Eukaryota > Fungi > Ascomycota > Pichiomycetes > Serinales > Metschnikowiaceae > Metschnikowia > Metschnikowia koreensis. The sequence continues at coordinate 22,333 of JAJMKX010000307.1, read as the reverse complement.
GTTGGTATTGGGCTGCCCCGATTTAAGGCTCAACGCAACGAAAAGTGCATGCAAAATTTCGTGGATCAATATGATGAGTTTCCTGAGCAGGTCTGCACGTTCTAAATCATTTCTCTCAATTGCGGTTTGAATAAAAGTTTTAACACGAGTCAAGAGCGTGAGCAAATGTGAGTCTGTAGGAAAATTGCCAGATCCTGGCGGCCCAAAAATAACGGAAAACGCATCCTTACCATTTTTCGCTGCTTGTTTGGAAATTACTGAAAACCATATAGTGAGAACCTCTGCAATCTGGCCAATGGCGATATTTCTCAGCACTTCACTGAGATCCTCGTTTAAGCTTTCCTCCTCTACTTGTAATACTGGATGAACCAAGCCATTTGAATCAAGCTTCATATCAATGTCAGTAAATGTTTTGGCTTCTTTTGTATCGGTCACATCTACAGAATCGGTGAAATCCACAGGCTCCGGTGCAGGTTCAGCAACAGGATTCGGTTTCCGTTGGAAATTGGATAAGTTTGTGATATCTTCACCATCATCTTCATCATAACCATTCTCTGTTTCTCCCAAAGCAAAATCAGGCACTTTAGGAGGCACAGAACTGACTTCAGTAAACGATTCAGGCGATTCAAGACCATGTGACAAGTCTCCGGAAGACGCCAGCGGGGTTCTATTCTCGGAATTCTTATTCTCAATCTCAATCTTGCTTTCGTTTTCTGTCTTCAGCACATTCACAAAATGTGACACTCCGTAACAAAAAAACCGGCCCATAGACGAGGCTGTCTTTTCAGGGCCCGTCCATAAATGTGCTGCTGCATGGTTGAGTGATTTTGTAAACTCGCCTTTATCAAAATCTTTTGAGTAAACGCTGAGGATTTCAGTTTTTGTGGCATTGTTGGCAAAAACACGTGTGTAGTCCATTTTGTATGGTTGATCTGCGTTGATTTCACTTATAGTTAACTAGTTGGATATTGTATAACTAGTTATGCGGAGACGTTTTATAATTAGCAGCAATAAAACTGGAATTGAGAAGACACCAGAAATCAATTTGTTAGGCTGGAAGTTAGAAAGAAAAAAAAAAGCACAACTAGAAAAGAAGGTAGGAAAGATGGGGTACCCACAATTCTTTTGTTTATTCTAAAGAGTGTATTGAGTTTATTTCAAGGTGGGAGACACACTGAGGCAGGCCTAGACACACGGTGATTTCTCATAATCTCATACACACCAAACTCGTAAATAGACACTCGTGTCGCAAGTAGGAGGTCACGTGCACTGCATACATAGTTAAGGTTTCATGAAAAGTCCATTGTGTGCGGGGGGAAAAAGCCTCTATTTATAGTTCAGCGGGGTTCAGGTAAAACTTTGCTTTTGTGACTAGATAATTCTTTAGTTCTTTCCTCTTGTTTCTCATTTCATCTGTAATTAGTACAAGCTTTACGGATATTCTAAATATCTCATGATTTATGGAACGCGGCCTCCTCGCGCGTCACAAGGTGCCCTTTCAAGGCCCCAAACAGTAACCTCATCAGGCAGATTGCAGTAAACCTTCATACTTAAAAGCTTGTCCTTGCCTTACTTTCTGAAACCCAAGTTTTCATAAACTTTTTTTTTTTATCTACTTCTTTTTTTTTAGGTTTATCGTTAAGGAATAGTAGGGGAGAACTGGGAACTGGGCAAAATTAAGAAATATACCATACGGCAAAAAATCATCTTTTAGCCAAGAAATCAAATATTGCTCGCGCTTTCGAAACCTACACCACCAGAGTTGAACCATACGCGATCGGCCGGGGGTCCTCTATCTCCTCAATCGAAAACACTTTCCTAAATTGGCCAGAATCTTCAAAACATTGCTGGACTTGAAACGCAAATTTGACTCCTTATTTCAATTCTTTTCTTTTCTTTCCCATTTTATTTTTCTACACGCTTTTGACATTGATAATTGCAAATCGGGCAATATTTCATTTCTTTCAATTTCTGGCTTATCCCCCACGCGATTTCAAAGTATTTTATTACATTTTAATTTGTCCCCCATTTCATATATAATATGGCAAAGAACTCATATAAGAAAATCAAAGACATAGAGCTCAATGAAGCAATTCCATTGGAAATAATAAGAACAGAATCTGGCGATACTTCTCGACCGGAGTCTAATGAAGCAGATAATGAAAATGAAAATGAGAATGACGGAAACGATGCTTACGATTCAGATTCCTCCGCCACATCGGAAGTTTTTGCAGAAATCAATGAATATTCGAAATCCAGTGCTGGCGAGGAGACCTTTGAAACTGATGCCGGGTTTCAAGCACAATGGACCAGGTTTAAAACCGGCCCAGCATCTAGTAAACTACTGCTTATGTTCATGGCTATATTTTTTGTGCTGATATGGGCAATTTTCTTGGTGATCTACTCAAACGGGAATGCTCGTAAACAAGCCACCTCTCTATGGCATGGCGCAGAGACCAATATTATGGAGTTGAGTCAGCGGAATATCTCCCTCAATAGCTTTGATCCTAATAACAAAAACGTGACATTCACCGATCTCCGAAAGGGCCTATATATGCCATCTTTTAGCCCAATCAGATGGTTGAATTCGGCCCAGTTTCCTCTGAACCATGGGCATGACATAAAGGGATACTACGTGACAAGGAAAAGAGATAAGCTCGTGGTGCTTCTGGCTGAATCAAACTACGAAAAAACAGTGCTCGATTCCAATCAGTTTGCGTATGAAAACCGGTTTTATTATGCGCAAGACGTGATTCTTAATCCGGGTTTGCCTGTAGACGATCTTGATGCAGTGCACTTACTAAGGTCAGATCTGGTATTGCAATGGCGACACTCTTCCTTTTCGCTATTCTGGCTATGGAAGCCTATTTCCGGTGAAGTGATTCCGATTCAAGCTCCACAATCTGCAGAATCCAAGCTTGCAAAAATCCACTTTGCCCAATTTGACCCGTCTGGCAATCATGTGGTTTTTGGTTTCGAGCATGACTTGTATCTTATGGACGTAAACACACATTCTGTCTCTTCTATTACAAGCGATGGCAGTCCAGATATATTCAACGGGAAACCAGACTGGGTTTATGAAGAAGAGATTTATCCGCAGGACCATATGGTATGGTGGAGCCCCGACCTGAAGCATTTGGTGTATGCGCAAATTAACGATACTGAAGTTGGGACATATGGCTTAGACTACTACGTGAAAGATTCTGGGGAGGTGGCAATGGGCTATAGCGATCTTGATTCTCGCACAGAAAAGAACGGGAAAGTGCATCAATATCCAAAGCATACGTCACTTAAATATCCGAAACCAGGAACTGCCAATCCTACAGTGAGGCTATATTCTTATAGTATAGATCTGAACTCCACACAGGAAATTACCGGGATTCAGGACCATACTGTTGGATCTGATTTTATACTTTATGACGCTGTATGGGTGGATAACAATAATCTTCTTTTGAAAGTGGCTGACCGCTATAGTTCAGTGTTGCAGAAGAAACTTTATGATCCTAGTCAGTCCAAAGAAGTTGAGCTCATTTCCACAGAAAATGCATCGGATTATAATGGGTGGATTGAAAAAGCTGCACCACTAACTTTGGTGAAAAGAGCAGATTCTGTGCAATATCTTGATCGCGTGGTTGTAGATGATTTAGTACAATTAGCGATTTTTGACCTGGCATCAGCAAAAAACTACTCCAAATTACTTGGCCCTGTCAACTACAATTCTGTGCTTTCATACGATGCTCTTGAAGATTGCGTTTATGGGAAATTTGGCACTAACTTAAACTCGTCATTTTCGCTGGTTTCTTTACGTGACGGCAACCGAACAATCTTAGTTGAAGATGGTGAGTTTGATCTCAACTTCAGCCCAAACGGCCAGTTTCTTCAACTCATATATGAGGGTCCTAATCAGCCATGGCAAAAGATTGTCAATATGGCCTTTGTTGCAGAACATACAGATTATATTTCTGGGCTTCCAACAGAAGGTGACTCTTCTCGGCTTTCCAATACTCTTGCACAAACAAACCTTCCAACAAGAGTGTGGAGCTCGGTGCGTGTGGGGCATAAATCGGAACATGTGAATATGATTGAGATATTTCCTCCAAATTTCAAAAAGGAAAACAAACACCCACTTTTGGTACATGTGTATGGTGGTCCAGGATCCATGACAGTCACAAAATCATTTGGAGTCGATTTCCAGGATGTTGTCAGTAGTCAGTTACATGCAGTGGTGTTGATTATCGATCCTCGGGGTACAGGCACCGATGATTGGAAATTGAAGGCTCATCTGAAAGGAAATATGGGGCTCTGGGAACCACAAGATATTATTGCAATCACTAAGGATTACATTAAGGCAAACGGATATATCGATGACCAAAAAACGGCGGTTTGGGGGTGGTCGTATGGTGGGTTTACGACACTAAAAACATTGGAGACTGACAAGGGAGAAGTTTTCAAGTATGGCATGGCGGTGGCCCCTGTGACAAATTGGTTATTTTACGACTCAGTTTTCACTGAACGAGTCATGGGCGACCCAAAATCAAATCCCAACTATGCCGGTGTTTCCCGAATCAACGATTTCAATGCTTTCAAGAGTGTGACCAGGTTTTTGGTTATGCAAGGCACTGCTGATGATAATGTACACATGCAGAATGCATTATGGCTAATGGACAACTTTGATATGGCGGGCGTAGAAAATTACGATGTGCATTTTTTCCCGGATAGCGACCATTCGATTTATTACCATAATGCAAACGCAATAGTGTACGATAAGTTGATGTGGTGGCTTGAAAAAGCTTATGGTGGATATTTTGGTTGAGTGTATGAAGTTGCTTGTGAAGTTTTCATCAACAAATCTGTTGCTTCCTTCAAAAATAAAAAGAAAAAAAACTAAGTCTTTTGCAAAATGGCCCAATCTATGGGGCCCTCTTAAAGTCGTGGTGGTTAATGGTTTCGTGCAGCGCCAGTTTCTGCATCCAGTAAATCAAAATTCAGTAATACGAATAACAAGTATTTATACATATAAAATATATTTAACTGATTCTTGCTTCTCTTCAATCCAATGAAAATAAAAAGAAATTTATACAATTAATGATAATTCATTTATCACAAGTGCTAGACACCAATTTGGCACCACGTTAGCACCCACCAGAAACCGGCCGCGGACCTGCACACAAGCGCACTTTCCACCACCCGAGCGAAGAGCAGATGCTCATCTCAATAATTCCCATACTTTTTCCAGTGCAAAATCTTGTAACTTCACACTTCATCATGGGTAAAGCATCGAAAGCCACAAAAAAGTTTCAAAACAAGCACTTGAAGCACACGATCGAGCATCGTCGTGAGGTGCAGAAACAAAACAAAAAAATCGCCCAGAGAAGAGGTAAAGGAAATGGCCCGGCTGAACCAAAAGAGAAGAAATCCACCAGACCTATTTTTGACGATATGCCTGTAGACGAGTTTTTCGAGGGTGGATTTGAAGTACCAAAGGCGAAAAATGGCGCTGAAAGTGTAGAGGATGAGGAAAAATCAGAGGATTCCGAGGAAAACGATTCCGAGTCTGAGTCCGACGCTGAGGCTGAGGCTGAGGCTGAAAAAATGGATGAAGATGAAGAGGAAGACTCATCTTCGGAAGAAGAAGACGAGGAAATGATGAAACAGGATATGGCCAAATTGGAGGAAAAAGACCCTGAATTCTACAAGTACTTGAAAAACAACGAAAAGGAGTTGCTCGATTTCGAGGGTGTCAATCCACTAGACGCAATGTCCGAGGATGAATCTGAAGAGGACGAGGAAGAGGATGAAGAAGAGGATGAAGGGGCAAACGAGAAGCTAGCCGCTGAAGAGGCTGCCGTGCCTGCCAAGAAAAAAATCGACATCACGAAAAAGCTTGTTGCCAAGTGGGACCAGCAATTAAAGGGCGAGCCTAATGCGAAAACAATCCAGAATGTGATTGCTGCTTTCAAGACGGTGGTTTACATCAACCAGAACGAGACAAACGACACTCGCTATGAGCTCAATGACCCAGACGTGTTTGGCGACTTGATGTTTGTTGGCTTGAGACGTGTTCCTGAGGCAGTGCAGAAATTGGCTCCTTATAAAGTGAACCTGAGAGAGGTGAGATCCGTGGATGCCAAGAACGAAAAAACCCGTGTAGTGGGCCGTTTGTTGAAAAGTCAGGCCGGTGCATACATCACGCTTTTGCAGGATATTACCAACACTGAGACCGCTGCTTTAGTGTTGGCTTCGGTGCAAGAAGTGTTGCCTTACTACATCTCGCAAAGAAAACTCCTTAAGCAGATTATGGGTGCGGTGGTTGATGTGTGGGCTTCATCCACCAATGTCGAGACTCAGGTTTCCACCTATGCTTTCATGAACAATGCTGCTCGTGAGTACCCCAAATCCACATTGGACATTATTTTGAGAGCTTCGTACTCGCTGTTCTTGAAGAACTGCAGAAAAACCAATATCCACACCATGGACTCGCTCAACTTTGCCAAGAACTCGGCAGCAGAGCTTTTCGGTATTGATGAGAACTTGTCATACACAATTGGCTTTGAGTTTGTGCGTCAATTGGCCGTGCATTTGCGTAACACTATCTCGTCCACCAGTAATGTTTCAGAAACTCTGGGCAAAGATGCCTACAAGTCTATCTACAACTGGCAATTCTGCCACTCGTTGGACTTCTGGTCACGTGTGTTGGCCAAGCAATGTAACCCAGAAAAGGAGTTGGTTTCTCACAAATCTCATGAATCTCCATTGAGACCCTTGATTTACCCATTGGTCCAGGTCACTTTGGGTGCCATCCGTTTGATCCCCACCGCCCAGTTTTTCCCCTTGCGTTTCTACCTTATCCGCTCGTTGATCAGATTATCGCAAGGTTCTGGTGTTTACATTCCGATTTTCCCCTTGATCTTCGAAATCTTGACCTCGACTGCGTTCTCGAAACCTCCTAAGAACGCATCGTTACCTGCTGTCGATTTCGATTACATTATTAAGGTTAACCAGCAATACTTGGGTACGAAAGCGTACCAGGACGGATTGTGTGATCAATTCCTTGAGTTGACCAGTGAGTTTCTCGTGTTGTACTGTAAAAGTGTGGCGTTCCCTGAACTCGTGACCCCTGTCATTTTGTCGCTTAGGCGGTTCATGAAAAAGTCAAAGAATATCCGTTTCAATAAACAGATCCAACAGCTTGTTGAGAAACTTAATTCCAACGCCAACTTTATCACCACCAAGAGAAGCGGAATTGAATACGGTCCTCTGAACAAGGCCGAGGTCCAGGCTTTCCTTAAGGAGGAGACGTGGGAGTCCACGCCTTTGGGCCAATATGTTGTTGTCCACAGAAAGGCCCGTGAAGAAAAGGCCCGTATTTTGAAGGAGGCGGTGATTGAGGAGGAGAAGGCCAAGCAAAAGAAGAAAGATGCTGATGTCGAAATGGAAGATGCTGTTACTGGTGGAGATGAAGATGAGGATGAGGATGATGAAGACGAAGAGCTTTCTCTTGATGATGAAGAGTAATTCATATAGAAGTAAACTGCTTAACTATACATACAAAACAGAATGCCGTCGTTGGCATCAATAAATATTAAGAACCAGCCTATGGATCAATTGGGATAAAGTTCCCCACTATACAACTAGGAATGTTGTATCTATCTCTGCGTATGGTGAAGCTGAAACAACAGCTTTTCCGCTTAAGCCCGTCTCTTGTTCGGAGATTACAGCTTGTAAGCACGGCCTTTTGGCCCTTATCAAAGGCAATTGCCCCATATTTTTCCCAAAAGTTCACCGCACTTTCCTCGCTCATAAGCTCATAAATCGCCAATTTCCCATCCTTCAAATCATCCGTTGTGACCCCAACCAACGACGCAAACTCCTTGTTTCCCCTGTATATCTCGCCAGTACGTCTCCAGAGACATGCAGGGATCGCCATCGAAGTGAATACTCGGTCATAATCCAAAAGCATGCGCTCAAAGCTTTCTTCCACCAAAACCAAGTCTACATCTTTCAACGTTTTGGCAATTGCACGAAATGCTGGTCGGAAAATCAGAAGAGGCTTCAAGATCCGCTGTCTTGAAGACTGGTTCATAAAGTTATCCATATAACTCTGCAAACGGGCATATCCCTTGGCATAGTTGTACGGCTGAAGCAATCCGGCCTCGAGTTTTGCCTTAATCACTTGTTTAAGCCGCTCCTCGGGCGAGATCTCCGTGGTAGGATCAGCAGCAGTTAAAAAGAATTTGTCTCTTGCCGAATCTGATATAACAGGTTGATGATTAGAGCTATCATTTGGTGCACTAGAAACACTTTTCTGGGGTAAAGCAGTCTCAGCATCATGTAGATGAATGTTGTTTTGCGGTAGTATTTGTGGCTCTTGTCTCATTTGGCCGCCGCCATTCAAGGTATTTTCAGGAAACGTATTAATCGTGTTGGAAGCTGGCGAAAACTGGAGGAGACTATTAAGATTAGTCCCCGAGTTCTGGCCATCTGGGTTCATCAGGAAAGGTAGTAGCGAATCGTCATTCGCATCATCATTTAATGCACCATTCACAAGCTCGGGGTCGTCGATAATCGACAAAAAGTCATTAAGCGAGCTGAACTCACTGCCCGCGTGCTCGGAGTAAAAGAAGGGTTCTTGATTGAACGGGAGTGATTTATTAAGGGCCGTGAATCTTGGCTGTTGCTGTTGTTGCTGCTGTTGTTGTTGTTGTAAATTGCCCTTGATTCCCTGCTGAAACAGACTTGAAGGTTCCAGCCGGAAAACTTCAACTGGCGGTTGTGGGAGAATAGGAGTCGGTTGTTGCCTAGCATTATGCGATCGAGTTTCTTCCATCTCGAAAGGAGTGGAGCCACGCGAAAGATCCCGTTTTTTCTGCTTAGCTGACGTAGGCTCATCATGGCAAAGATGTCCTATGCCACGCTTTATACATCTCAGACATGGTCGAGCATCATCACAAATCATATGTGAACGACGGCAATAAACGCAAGCCATCTCAACCTTCTTTTTCCGTTTCTTAGGCTTTGTTTGTTTAGTTTCAGAAGCTCCGTCTTCTTTCGTTCCAGGAGTACTCGGCCCCGAATTGGTTGAGGTATTTGAATTTGCGTTATCTGCAACATTATCTATAGCTGGATTTGCATCCAGTGCCGCTTGATCATTAGACTCTTGTTTCATAGTGAGTGCGATATTGCCAAATGAAAACAAACAAGATCTCAATTTTCAGGTGGAAATATTTCGCCCTGATTTTATATCGCAATAAATTTCCCGATTCCCAAATTCTCAAAGCCGCAGGACCATATGGGTGTCTTTTAGTGTGCTTAGCACTTTGAAAACAAACAAGTGACGCACGAGCTTTAAAAAAAAAAAAAAAAAAAAAGTAAACCAGAGTATGACTGCGCATGAACAAGGCGGCGGTCACGTGCAGGAACCGGTCGCTTATTGCGGGGTTGATCGAGCAGCGTGCGTGTGGGCCCAACACACGTGGAACTTGGAATAATAAAAACTCCAAAGAATTTAGAAAACGCCGGAGAAAGAAAGAAAAAAAAGTAATAAATAAGGAGCTTTCTTTATGCAGAATCTTCGACTTGACCCAGACACACGTAGAAACCATGGGAATCAAAACTGGAGCGTAGATCTGCTGGATGTCGCCAGCTGTATTTCAGTATCGTCATTGTCATTTTCCTGGGAGAGCACACTGGCAGATGTATGATAAGACGACGATCCCGATATTTGGGATGTATGAGTTGATTGTTGCGATTTTGTAGTGAAAAAAGACGTGCCCGTGTTTGAAATATACAGCGCAAGACCGGGCTCTGGCCCGAGATCCGGAACGTCACGTGACACGATGCTCTGAGTAGGCCCCCGCTGAATCAGAGTAACAGCTTGTAATTCGGCCAGCAGGTTATTTGCAGATGGTACAGGTACAGGTACGGGTACTGCAGCGACTGTGACAGTAACTGATCCAGTTTCTGGTCCCGAAGCCACCAGATCTACTTGAAGACTGCGCACGGCAATATTGGAAACATGGCTTTCTCGCTCGTTGCCGTCACTTTCCAAATCAGGACCAAATGTACCGTAAGGAGTAATTGATCCTGGCGTGTTATCGAGAAGCGGCGGGTATTTCTGTAGCTGAAGCTCGGTATTACACAAGGGGCACGTTTTGCGGAAATTGATAAGCCAATTCAGAAGACACTTTTCGTGGAAGATGTGTTTACACCCAAGCACTAGCACACGTGATTTGAGTGGAGCAAACCGGCCCAAGCAAATGGCACATTTCTGCGTAGCATAGTAATCTGTGTTGGCAAAAAGAAGGCCAATATCAGGCACTGCACTGAGATCAGCGTCTGTATCCAGCATGCTTTGAATTGGGTCACCACTTACTGCAGCAATATTTTCAGCAGATGACAGTGTCAGCGGAACCGCATGAAGCTGGTTTGTGTTTACAAGATATTCATGGAATTTGTTCAGCGGCACAAGGTGCGTTTTGTTGTAGATGTGCACAGGAAGCAGACGTACATACTGCTGGTTGATTTTATTGCGTCGACGACGGCCATACAGTTGCATTCCTCGGATGATTAAGTAGCACACCAAGATCATGAGTGGGGGCGAGACTGCCATCAGAAGCACAAGACCTATAAACCCGTCAAAGGACGCAGTACGAATCGAAAGAATCACGTCAGAATTCTGCAACTGGCGCAAGATTTCAGCGTCTTCATAAGTCATAAAAATCACCGGGAAATGCGGCATGGAGTCCCCGCTAAACGCTTTTGAGTACATGGTAATAAGCCCGCTACGAGGCACATTATTTGCCACCACCACTGCTCGCGGTTGAAGCTTGGCACTGCGAATATTGGTCAATTTTTGCTCAAACGTGCACTTTCCCCGCTGCACGAAAAGCACCTTATTCTTGTACAAAGCACGCTTTTCGGCGGCTATTTCCGAACACGCACTACCGGCCACAAACACGTAATCGCCCCTGATTTCATCGTTCAAAATCGGGCTGAACGACGCGTAACGTGCAATTACTGTTGTGGTGGCAGAATAATTCGAGGCATTATACGACACCACCAGATCTATTGGGAACACTGAGTTCACCACATTTGAAAATGCCGGATCAAGTTCGTGGCCGAAAAACGTAGGAGGAGGTGGAGGAGTAGGAGAAGAAAAAGACGGCGATTTCTCCGTCTTGTGATTCAGATCAAAATCGGCAGATCCATCGCTATTTGCCCCATCTATACACGTACGCCATGGACCCACGCAATAAAGCTTTGCCTCCAAATGAGATATGGATGTTTTAGCACGTGCAAGGCCTTTTGGAAGATTTCTTGATGTGGTGGAAAACGTGTAGAGAAACACGAAAACTGTTAATAGTGATACGCCTGTGAGCATAAGCAGATGAGGACGGCGCATTGTAAGGAAATACTTGGGCTTGATCAAATTCAATTAATTGATTATTATTTGAATTTTGTGAAGTTTTTTTTTTTTTTTTTTTTTGTTTCTGGTGTTAACTGCACAAGTTTACACTGGTGTGTTGTGGTTTCCAGAATCAACTTCTTCTCACGAGAGATTTACGTGCCTCATTTATGCTCGTTTCAGTGTGACAAGAGCTGTGCTATGCGTGCCGGATCAAGTGTGCGGGCCGAGAATATCCCACAATTTATTTGGTGATGGAATATTAAAGGATAAGCTGTTTTTTCCTCTTTTTTTTTTTTTGCTTCAAAAGATTGAGGCAGATTTTTAGAGGCTGTGTTACTTTTTTTGTTTTTGCTTTTCTCGTTTTCGTTTTTGGTTAAGCAAGAACAAAGTTTCCAGAATCTCTTTTTGTTACACTGTACTGTTAACTATGCGATTGTTGAATTAGATTGATAATGGCGAGTAAGTAGCGTACTATATTAAACATGTGAAATTAGCATATTAAGGTAAACGAAAAAATTCGTTGAATTTGTTTCTTCTGATATTATCATTTTATGGTTAGAGAATTTTTAACCTTTAGATTTGAAAGAAACACTCATCAGGGGTCCTTCTACAATCCAGACTACAAAAGAATTAACTATAACACATTTATTGAATTTTTGATACGTGGATTTAAGAGCACCCTTTTCCCACGCAAAACTCAAAACTAAACAAGAATTGATAAACAAAATCCGAAAGCTTTCAAACATTTGACTTTTAAAGATATTCATAAATCTAAACAGTCTTTTGATTTTTAACTGATAATGTAGCTTCAGCAACTTACCGGCTGACCACTCTTTCGGATCTGAAATGAGCTGCATGAAGGCAGAAAATACCGTAACCAACGTATTTACCACAAGCAATGATTCTTGTTTACCTAATAAGGAGGTTTTTCGGATTTGTGAGGTAGAATTTACAAGTCCTAAATGTTTTCGCAACTTTTATAAATTGTTCAATTTCTTCGAATGCAATAAAAATTGGGTTTTCAACTGTGGACTTCAATGGAATATACACAAGAAGTTATTACAAAGATTTTCACCAAATTATACTAAGCCATGACTATAAGAAAAATTTCCGTTCCTTTTCTTCCCAGAAATCTTAGGTTCTTACTGAGTCCCACGAATCTAAAAATAAATCCAAAACAACACGCGCGCGAGCCTTGCAAATATTGACAGGCCATTCTGACAGGCGAATAAAAAACAGAAAAAAAAAAAAAAAAAACATAGACATCATTCCGCGCCGCGTTTCGACCCGCGCCACAAGCCTGGGTCTCACACGACCAGCAATGTATTGGCCCCAAATTACTGACTTCGGGTCCTTTCATTTCTTTCGCAGCTTTCTCTACATTCCCTTGCTTATCTTTCCCCACTTCCCATTTAAACATGAGTCTGGCGGATGTAGCAACTTCCGTATGTATAATTGAAGAAAAAGAAAAAAAAAGAAAAAGAAAAGAATGGGCAAAAAAAACTCAATTATTTCCATAAATTATTTCCCTTACTAACCTGCCTAAGCCCGCGGAAGTTCTCGAGCCTCCAGAACAGGCCCAAGTAGAAGACGTGGAATCGCAAAAATTCGGGTCCAAAACCAGCGTGAATGGTCTGCGTGAGTCCAAAATCGATTGGACTGTCAGCGAAGACTTTGATATGTCGGAAGCAAAGAAAAAACCCGTGCCTAGACAGCCAGTGGAACCTACTTACCGAGGATGGAAAGAGGTGGGTCGGTTTGAAAAAGCAGACGCATTAACCGGCGACGACGAAGCGGTAGATTTACTTTCACGTGGTTCGTTTTTCGATCTTTACCTCCCTTCTGTGGCCTATGGTGATTGGTACCATAATGTAGGGTATTTGATTGCTGGAGGCACATTATCTTGGATTATCGGATGGTTCCGTTTCTCCTTGGCCCCCGTGTTTTTCGTGATGGGCGCTAGTGCCATTTTGTACCGTAGTTCCGTCAGGAAATATAGACTGTCGATCCGTGAACAGGCGCAAAGAGAGTTTTCCATTCGCCTGATTGAGAATGACTATGAGACCATGGATTGGCTCAATGTGTTTTTGGAGAAATTCTGGCATTTCTTGGAACCTTCGGTGGCCCAGATTGTCACTGAACAGGCCAACCCGATTTTGGCCGCAAGCCCAGCGCCTGCTTTTATTAAGGCCTTGTGGCTCGATGCTTTTACTGCAGGCACTAAACCGCCACGTATCGATATGGTGAAAACATTGGCTGGCACTGCAGATGACGTGGTGGTGATGGATTGGGGGTGCTCGTTTGTGCCCAATGAAATGGCCGATACCAATAATAAGCAGACAAAGTCCAAGGTTAACCAAAAAGTTACTGTGCGGGCAAACTTATTTGGTCTTCAGGTACCGGTGACTGTTTCTGACGTTTCGTTCAAATGTTTGCTTAGAGTGCGGTTGAGAATGATGTCCGCCTTCCCGCATATTGAAACAATCAGTGTTTCTTTATTGGAGGCTCCGCAATTCGACTTTAACACCAGATTACTTGGCGACACGCCGTTCAATTGGGAGGTCTTGGCGTTCCCTGGATTGTATCCATTTATCAACGAGATGGTCAAGAAATACGTTGGCTCCATTGTGTTCTCTCCACTTTCATTCCAATTGAACGTCCAACAATTGATGGCCGGTGCTCCGTTGAACTCTGCTATTGGTGTTTTGGTGGTTACCATGAAATCGGCCAAGGGCTTGAAAAACTATGGCCGTATCGACAATACTATCGACCCTTACTGTTCGCTTGGATTCTTCAAGACTGTTTTGGCTCAGACAGAGCATAAGTTGAAAACAAGCAAGCCTGTGTGGAACCAGACTTTGCACATACCTATCTCGTCGTTCAGTGAACCATTGAACATCACTGTGATGGACTATAATGGTAACCAAGTGAGAAAGGATAACATTATTGGAACAGTTCAATACGATTTAGATGCATTGAACCACGAGCAGAAATTGCCCGATATTATTGCGCCAATTGTACGTAACAATAAGCATGTGGGTGAGATTCTGTTTGGCTTGCACTTTATGCCTACTTTGGTGGCACAAAGACAAGTCGATGGTGCAGTGATCCCACCACCAGATTTGAACACTGGTGTGGCCAGATTGGAAGTTACTCAGGCCAGAAACTTGAAAGGTGCAGATGGAAAGCCGGTATCCACTTATGTGGAAATGTTTGTTAATGACCAGTCCTTTATCAAAACGCCTGTTGCCAAAAACAACAACAACCCATCTTATTCTCAGGGTAAAGAGTACATTGCTTTCAATCGTGCCAAAACCTCGGTCAAATTGGTTGTTAGAACTGCCGACAAGAAGATTTATAGTGTGATCAAAACCTCGTTGAACAACTTGATTGATGCTACGCAAGTGGATGACCCATGGTTCCAATTATCCAAGGGAGGTGAGATCAAAATCAGCACAATCTGGAAACCTGTTATGTTAGAAGGTGCTTCTGGCGCTGGTGGATATACCCCTCCTATTGGTGTGGTGAGAGTGTCCATTGCTGGTGCCGAGGACTTGAGAAATTTGGAAAGTATTGGAAAAGTCGACCCTTACACTCGTCTCTTGGTTAACGGAATTCAAAGGGCCAGAACTACCGCGATTGAATCTACTTTGAACCCAACATGGAACGAAGTCCATTATGTAACCTTGTCATCACCTAACCAAAAGTTGACTTTGGAAGTCATGGATGTCGAGAAAATGAGACCGGATAGAACTTTGGGCTCTTTTGACGTCATCCTTAATGACCTCATTCACAAGGATGAGAAGGGTAATTATATTGAGACAGTCGATCCAAAGAAACGCACTTCGAAGTTGATCCACAAACGGGGCCCAAAGGGAACATTGACGTATTCCTTGTCTTTCTACCCTACTTTACCCGTCATGACTTTGGATGAAATTAAGGAGGAAGAGGAGTTGAAGAAGAAGTTTGCCGAAGAAAAGGCTTTGCGGGAGAAGAAGGCAGCTGAAGATAAGGCAAATGGAAAGACTGAGGAAAAGAAGAAGGATGGTGAAGAAGAAGAAGAAGATGAAAGCGAATTTGATCTGTCCAACAAACTTAGATTGAGCTTGCAAGAGTTGGAAGAGTACAAGAGTGGTGTGATGGTGTTTGAAGTCAAGGAGATCGAAACTGCCAAGAACGACTTGTATTTACAAGCTTTCTTTGATAACCACGGTCTTTATGACTACGTGTCTCCTAAATTAAGACAAAGACGTAATAAGATCAATACTACAGGTGACGTGGTGATTAAGGAGCTTGATTGGTCTCAAGCCAATTTCAGACTTGTGAAGAAGTCTGGTTATAACAGAGCCGAAAAAGCTGTTTCCGAAGTCACGCTTCCAACTTTACAATTGTTGAAGAATGGTTTTAATAAGCCAATGACTCTTGACTTGTCTGGTTCCAGCACCGCTAAGGTCACTTTACAGATATCTTGGATTCCTCTTATCTACGCAAGTGAGGTTCCACCTCAGGATTCTGCAGACAATTGTGGACATGTTCTCATTAATGTTGTCAATGCCGAAAACTTACCTGCTGGTGATAGAAACGGCAAGTCCGATCCTTATGTCAAGTTATACTTGAATACCGAAAAGGAAAGTTTCTTCAAGAGTAAGAAAATCAAGAAAACTTTGGATCCTACCTGGAATGAACGGACGGAGGTGTCCACTACCAATAAATACGATTCGGTGATTAAGGTCAAGTGTTACGACTGGGATGTGGGCCCCGAAGCCGACGATTTGTTGGGTATTGGTTACATGAAGCTTTCAGATGTCACTAAAGAAGAAGAGATTGAAATCGATGTGCCCTTATATGATGAAGATGATAATGATGCTGGTGTTGTTCATTTCAAGGTCGGATTCAAACCTGACTTTATTCTCAACGTCTTTCCTGAGTCAGCCACTAACATTGGCGGTGTTGTTGGCTCTGGAGTCGGTGCTGTTGGCGCTGTTGGTTTGGGTGTGGGCAAAGGTGTTGGAAAAGGACTTGGTAAAGGTGTCGGAACAGTTGGGAAGGGTCTCAAAATGGGTCTTCACCTCGGCAGATCAAAGGACTAAACCTCTAATCGCTACATACATTGACTTCTAGAATGGACAATTTTATTCATTAATTCTTTATTCTCTATTTTATTTTAGAAGAAGTAGTATTCTGTATAATATATATACAGTTTATATTTTGGGGGAATAGCAGCTTCATAAGCCACATACCATGCAAATACATATTGTGCAAAAGTTAGAACACATCTCCCAACTTCAAACGTGGAGCAATGTTCATGGACAAAAGTTCCTGGAACAACAACTTGGCTGCATATGGAATGGTCATTTTTATGACGTGTTCGGAACTCTTACAGGTGTTACACCAGGAGCTGTAGCCCATTAAGCCACAGTTGTTGCACACATCAACCTCAAAAGCGTCAGAGGAAATCATCAATCTTTCAAGCAAAAGCTGCGATGCACCGTAAGCGATAACACAATCTCTTTCCATTTCTCCCAATCTCAAACCACCATCTCTCGACCGACCTTCTGTTGGTTGTCTCGTAAGAACAGCTCTGGGTCCTCTAGCTCTTGCGTGCATCTTGTCCAACACCATGTGCTTCAATTTCTGGTAGTAGATTGGACCAAAGAAAATGTATGCCTGCAAGCACTCACCGGTAATACCAGAGTACAACATATCCTTGCCGGAATAGTTGAATCCCTTGTCCACAAGAATTTGGGACATTTCTTCCAATTTGGAACCTCCAAAACAAGTACCGTACTCAAGAGATCCGTTCAAAACACCAGCTTTACCTGAAATCAACTCGATCATTTTACCGACCGTCATACGCGAGGGGAAACCGTGTGGATTCATGATAATGTCGGGACACACACCGCCATCATTGAAAGGCAAGTCTTCCTGTTGGACAATGATACCACAAACACCCTTTTGACCGTGTCTGGACGAAAACTTGTCTCCCAACTCTGGTCTTCTTGTTTGTCTCAAAAGAACCTTGATAAGAGCTTGGTCATTGTCACTAACAGACATCATGACCTGATCCACATACGATGGCTCAGGGCCCTTATAGTATGCCGGTGTTTCTCTATGTGATTCGGCACTTTGCATTTGATTATGGTCACCAAGAACAGATTCACCGGCATTTGTAGGCACTTGCTTGTTTGCATAAACCTGGCCATTTTCCACTCTCATACCCACTTCTCCCAATCCATCAGGACCTAACGCTGCATGAGGGAAAATAGGATCGCCCTTTTCGTCAACTCTCATACCACCAACAATATCCTTGGTATGATTGGGGTATCTCTTCAATTGAATGGTGTTTTTACGCACTACCTGACATCTTCCAAAACCTCTATCAAGCGAAGCCTTATTCAACACCAAAGCATCCTCAATATCGTAACCAGAGTACGACATGACTGCCACAGTGGCGTTCTGACCAGCCGGTAGTTTATCGTAATCGATCAACTCGATCGTCTTGGTCTTGACCATTGGTTGTTGAGGATACACCATGAAGTAAAGCAAAGTGTCGATTCTGCGGAACTGATTGTATGCAATTGCACCAATGGCTTGCTTACCCATAGCACATTGATAGGTGTTTCTTGGAGACTGGTTGTGGTGTGGATAAGGAATCAAACCGGCGACTGCACCTAGAACGGTGAAGGGCTCGATTTCCAAATGTGTGAAACGAAGGTTGGGGCTTTCGGCCATGTTTTTCTCGTACAATGCAATCAACGAATCGTTCTCTTCGTTGACATCCAAATATTCGACAAGACCGTGCTTCAAGAAATCTTCGAAAGCCCACTCGCCCTTTATTAGTTTTTCCAAATGGTGTGCTTCGACTTTGGGGTTGCCGGTTTTAGGGTCCACAATGATAAGAGGACGGCAAACTCTACCTCCATCAGTAGCAATGTGCACCGCAGCTTGGTTGCTACTGGTGAAAATAGAGACGAATTCCGAGAACCGGCCCGCTCTTCTCAAGGCACGGAAATCACGCACAAATTTGACGGGGAATCGCGTGACACCAACCATAGTACCGTTCAAAAACACACCAAAGTTTCCGTCGGCGTAAATAGTGGCAGAGTCCACACTCATGATATCTTCACAACCCAAAAGGAAACACAACCGTTTGATTGGAGCCTCTTCGTCATCAGTAGTGATATGGGTCATCAAGGCCAAGTTCTTCACCAAACCACAGGCTTCACCTTCTGGCGTATCGGAAGTACACAACATACCAAACTGCGACGGTTGCAAAGCTCTAGGGCCAGAAACTTTTCTCGATTTTTCAAACTGCGACGAAATTCTCGTCATCATACCCAAGGCAGAAATATAAGACAATCTCGATAACACATGCGTGACACCGGCCCTTTCCATCTTAAACCGCTTCAAGGACCAGTTACCCGTGGAAATGGATCTGTTCATACCCATGGAAATGTTGTTGGAGTGGATATTGATCGATAACAACGCGTCGAACTCGGAAGTTTTGCCCGGTTTTTTCAAAATCTTATCGATATTAAGTTTGAAGTCCGAGTTGAATTTCTTAAACAAATCTTCAAAAAGCAACGACATCAACTGGCCGGCCAATTCCAACCGCTTGTTACCCACATAATCTCTATCGTCGACCATCGAAGGGTCGTGCATCGTCATCAAAACTTTGCGTGCCATGGTGGCAATGTACAAGGCCTTTTCCCGGAAATTGAGGTCGGTCACTGTCAAATGGGCCACCACTGTGGTGGCAATTGCCTCGATACCTTCCTGAAGTTGCGAGAGTTTAGGGGCTCCTGCACGACGGATTGTTTTAACTCTTCTTCCGATATAAAGAAGCGCCTGTTGCTGGGTGAAAATCTCGAGTTTGGCGGCCTCTTCGAAATTGATGGCAAACAAATCTTGGTACTGCGAGTTAGGCCCACATACAAGCTGCAAGATCTCGAGATCAGAGGTGATTCCAGCAGCCTTAAGGAAAATCACAATCGGCACGTCTTCAGCAATCGAGTTATGCTTGAGGTAAATCTTGTCGTTTTTCGCAATCACGTATGTTTTCGATTTACGCTCGTGTGTAGACGAAGTGACAGAGGCCTGCACAAGACCTTTCTTTTCATCAGCTTCAACAATGATTCTGTTTTTCGAAAGCTGCTCCTGAATCAAAATGACCTTTTCGGTACCGTTAACAATAAAATATCCACCGGGGTCGATGGGACACTCCTCAAATTTGGCCATCTGGTGCTCATCAATTCCGTCCAAAACACACTTGTTTGAACGCAACATGATCGGCATACGCCCAATCTCCAAATCCTTGTACATGATGATTTTGCGGCCTCTCGTATATTCCACATCCACGTAGATGGGCGCAGAATAGGTCAAATCACGTAATCTACATTCGTGAGGCGCCATGATCACCTCCTTAGTTCCAGGGGCCAGGGTCAGTTTATGACCAACACGGATATCCAAATATTTAAGGTAGAACTGCGGGTCCACATCCGATAACACGAGCTCGTTGGCCTTGATGATTTTTTTTAAGTCCACATCCACAAAATAGTTGAACGAGTCCAAATGCTGTTTGACCAATCCTTTCACTTTCAAAAAAGCCGGCAAAAGCTCCCATTTATCATCCACTGTGTTGATGGCATCGGTCAATTTCTTGCCCTTGTACTCCTCCTGCAAAAGCGGCAGAAACGAATCGTCCACCTGTGCATTGCTGGCCTCAGCCTTCCGTTTGGCCATTTTTTTTATTTCAATTTTTTTTAATATATACAAAAGGGGTTGGAAATGTTGTGGAGACTGAGAGTAAGAGAAACAAAGAGAGTGAGAGCAGAGATGGCTAGTAGATCATTTTTTCCTCCCAGACGCAGGCCGCAGTGCTTACTAAATTTTGGGGAGTGCGGTGCACGGGTGTACACAACAGGCATCTGGGATGCTGTTTGACGGAAAAACAGGTCTGAACTTGGTGTTTTCTGGGCTAAACTGGTCTCTATTGAACATTTAAGTTATTGTAAAAGGTTTAATGCACTTAATTTGTGGTTGAATTTCATTCTACTTGATAAATTTGCATATTTATTGTTTATGACCCGTTCTTGCTCTCCTATACACCTAATAACAAAAATCTTTCACCTAGCTGGTATGGCGCAGTGGTAGCGCAGCAGATTGCAAATCTGTTGGTCCTTAGTTCGAACCTGAGTGCTAGCTTGGTTTAATTTTTTGCAATATTCTACAAATTAAGCACTTTTTCGTCTCGGCGAATTTCTTTGGGAGAAAAAAAAACAGACCTCAACCCCTTCTCTTTTTCTTGTGGTAATGACATCTTCAAGCGTATTCGTGCGCTTCAAATTCCATGTTTTTTAACAACTTAAAGATCGCTTAGCGGTGTATCAAACAAGTTGTCTCGACAGCAAAGCATCTGCCAGAGAATCTCGTTGATTGTTGTCGAAGGTTTGTACGGGAATTACAGTCTTTGACTGATTTTTCAATACTTCCGTCAATGATGTTTACTTTTTGACAACGAGGCTCTATTATGATTTCCTTAATGAGGAATATGAACCATAAGAATTGCTTGCAAATTCTACCGCATAAACAATAAAACGAGACAACGATAGTCGCTCATTGAGTGACAACAGATCAAAACATTGGATTGAGAAGTCAAAGGAAAATGATTTTTAATTGATAAAAGGGAAAATTAGAAGTCAAGAAAAAAAAATACGTCACCATTATGTTTAAGCGATTTCTCAGAAAATGGAAATAAATGAAAAAGCGTTCACATTATCAAACATATGATAAAATCATGTTCCGAGAAAGTGAGATTCAGAACCACCATCCGATCTTTAGATCCAACTGCGGGCCACTTTCCTTCTTCTGTCAGTCCTTCTACACTCTTAGACCCGTGCACCAGCCGCAGATAAAGTGCGGCAAATTCCCCCGCCACAAAATCTCATCTCAAGTTGATTAGCCTGGCTGCAAAACCTCAATCTTTACTTTTATTCTATAATATTTTTATATTCTTCTTCGGACTTACCCTTTATATATATACATACTGATGGTGATAGTCACAGACGAAAACGGGACGCGCACGCCGTATACCCCGCACCGCCTCCGCTCGTTGCTTTTGCGGCTCCGAAATCGCTTGGATATGCCGAATCTGGCCATCGACCAGAATCTCAAGAATATAGAAACAGCCCTCACAGAAGAAATCTCCAAGGACGAACTTCTAGCGTTAGCCGCCGAGGCTTTGGCGCTGAAGGTCACGGATGACCCCGCTTTTTCCGATTTGGCGGGGCGTGTAGAAGCACACCGGATCCGCCGCAAAGTGGCGTTGCTGTTTTCCGATAATTTTGCTATCTTGAGGAATTATGTGCACCCAAAAACAGGAGCGAAATATCCGCTAGTATCGGAAACCGCTTTTACATTTGTACAGAAACACGCAAAGATTTTGGATCGGATGGTTGTGCCTGAACGGGACTATAATATTTCGTTTTTTGGCATTCGCACTCTTGCAAACTCATATCTTCTCAAACAGAATAATGTGGTGGCCGAAACACCTCAGTTCATGTTTTTGCGTGTTGCAGTGGGGATCCATGGAACTAGCGAAGATACTGAGCTGGAGATAGCGCTCGAAAAAGTCCAGGAAACGTATGACGCAATGTCGTCTAAATATTTCGTGCACCTGTCGCCTACTCTTTTCAACTCGGGCACAGAAAACAATTATCTTTCGCTGTGTTTTCTTCTAGCTATGGGAGACGACTCTATAGACGGGATTTACAAAACCCTTCACAAAGCAGCCCTTATCCTGAAGGGTTCTGGGGGTATTGGAATTCACATGCACAATATCCGGTCCAAGGGCTCGCTTATCAAATCTTCTCTGGGCACTTCGAACGGATTGGTGCCCATGCTTCGTGTCTTTAACAATACTGCCAG